>MUZC01004471.1:355868-378302 GCA_002072015.1 Radix auricularia | reverse complement strand
TTATTATTATTACGTTTTTAGTTGTTGTTGTTGTTGTTTTTGTACATGCACTGCAAGTCTGCTAGTCTACAACATAGTCAAAAATTGAGTCATGGCATTGGCATATAACACAATGTGATAGTGTGATTTATAATGTGACATTTGAGTGAATGGACTCAGTCTCAGTACACTGAGCTGTCATCTCTGTGACTACTATTACTATGCTTCAATCTGTTTCAAAAATTGGTCATGAACAATAATGTTATTAGTTATTCGTGTTTACAAGACTAAAACTAAAAGTGAAACTAAAATGAATAAGACGAAAACTAAAACTCAGGTGTTTTAGTTTTAGTCGACGAAAACTAAAACGAAAACTAAAATTGGGCCTAAAACTAAAACTAGACTAAAACTAAATTTATTACAGACAAAACGAAATAAAAACTAAAACTAAAATAGGACCTGGGACTAAAACAACACTAAGTGAGTCTTACAATGTCTGAGCCTGGTCTAATAAGTCTAAGGATCCGATCAAACAGTTTAAAATTATCAGTGAGTCTTACAATGTCTGAGCCCTGGTGTAAGTTTAAGGATCCGATCAAAGATTTCAGCACAGTTCAGGGACAGCAGCTGCACTGTGTGACACGTAGGGAGAGTGACATCACCAACTGAAGCTTATATTATTTCTACCCGGTGACGTCATAACAAGCGTTTAAACGCGTTTAAAAAAAAAATTATCCCAATATAATTGGTAACATCGACCAATTGTTACATTTTAAAGTAAAGATTTCGCACTCTTAACAACTGCGGGAAATGTTGTTAATACTTTAAAAAATATTTTTAATAAATAAATAAAAAGTTTTTAAAAAATTGAGATTTTTGTGTGCAATACGAATATTTTCATATTGTTGTTATTTTTCAAACTCGTATACATGATGACAGAGGCGTCACTAGGGTTGATGTCACCCGGGGCGGTAGCTCATGGTGTCAACCGAGGCGGTAGCTTATGGTGTCACCTCCTCATGATTTAACCCATAGAAATCCTCCGAGTTTTCCAGAGCCAAATAACGGGAATATATAGAGTTTTACAGTCTGGTGTCACCCCCCTGACGGTGTCACCCGGGGCAGCCCGCCCCCACCACACCCCCTAGCGACGCCACTGCATGATGAAGGTGCAGACACGGCTGAAATTCGGCGATCTTTCCAGGCCAATGAGTTGTAAATATTCTGGCCCCATATCATATAAGTCTGTTCTGCTGTGTAACATTCTCAACATAGACGTTTGATCGCGTCAAAAAGCTGAATGTTGTTGTTGTTTATTTATTTATTGTGTGAATCGATGAACGATGACGTGTCAACATGGTGTAAAAAGGACAATGCTCATAAGTTCAATTACATCATATCATAAGGAATAATTAGAATAGTTTAAGTGGCTAAACTAACACAATATCCCCGGGTCCGGTAGATACTGAGTTCATAGTTCATTTAAACGTTAGACGCTGAGCGTGAACTCATGAGATTTTTAACCGCGATTGTTATAATACAACGAGACTTTTAGCAATATGAGAAAAGACATAAAACAAAAAGTACATACTCATTGGTTCCATAACACAACAAATTCCACACTGCACATATGATGGAAAATAAGTAGTTGTTATTGTTTCGATTTTTTTTAAACGTGTTCACAGACTACACAACACAACCCAATCCTTGACCCTGTACACACAGACCACGAGCACGTAACACACTGGATGTAAACAGAGTCTGAGAGACTCATCACGCCTACACTCACAGCCTTGAGGTCACAGACGCGTACGTGTGAGGGTTGGGTGGGGTGGGGTGGGGTGGGGTAGGCGATCGTAGTCCAGATCCAACAGACCAGTTGAAAAGAGAGATGGGCTGGGGTGGAATCGGTCTCCTTAAGAAAAAACAAGCGGTGGGGGAGGGGTGGAGGTGCTGATTTAATACCGACATAACGGCCCCGGTCAAAACGACCCTGGACTAATAGTCAAAAATACAATCAAACATTACCTCAGCATTTTTATTCACCGATTCAGTGTCAGTCTTAGCTCAAAGGAAACACTAATAATGACAACACAAGAAATAATTTCATAGCCGTTACTCAACATGGCACCAAGCCGCAGTTGTTTGTTGAGAAGAAATTATATAATAACATCAAAATAAATAATTTTATAATTTGAACACCTTTTTAAGAGTGAGAAAATTGACAAAAGCTTAAAATTAGGGCTGCGGAAATTAAAGATTAATTTCTCGATTAATCGTTAAAAATTTTTAACGATTAACATTTTTAAACGATTAGTCGACCTTCCACTTTTTAGGCCTAATGTATTGGAAGTAAAAAAAAGTAAAAATATTTCGGCGGATAAAAATATACACGAATTTTCAGAAGATTACACGTACATTTTGGTTTTAAACTATAGACTGACGTGAATGTTCAAAATGTTAAATAGGATTATTGTGTCCATTGAGAGAAATCGTTTGCCTACCATGCAATGTTCCCTTTAAGTCTAACTCCGTTGGTCCGTGTGCAAAGTTTTAAAAAAATTCGTGTGCATTAGTTTAAAAAATGTGCTGCGCGGGGATTCTAAACTCCTGCGTGGCATTGGTCAAATATCTGCGCAGCCGCGCTCTTTAAAGGGAATATTACTACCATGGTTCTAACACTTCGCTTGCATATCACCTGCAAAACAAACATCCAGTACAGTATTAGAAACTTGAGCTGAGACAAACTAAAGTTATGTGAAACGATTGCACAGCTCGGTTGGTTATATTTTCATTAAGACCCGCTCTCACTAGAACCAACCCAATTGTCCGTTTGCTTTGTTGGTTTTAAAGTTATAACATGAGATATCAAGAAGACCTTCCAGTGTTATTTCGATTTTCGAGGAGTACGTTGAATAAATATTACGTATGACACCATAAATTTAAATTTTTGCCATTAATCGAATTTAACGATTAATTAGTCGTACGTTTACAAAAGTTAACGATAATTTTTAAAAAATTTAACAAATGTTAACATTTTCTCTGGGGTCGTTTTGACCGGGACCGACCGTTTTGACGGGTCACAACCTACTTTAGGTACGTGCCCCCTTCCTCCCCACACTCATAGGCTCCATTACAACATATCATAAGATAGTTTAAGGGGCAAAACTAACACAATATCCCCAAGTCCGGTAGACACTGAGTTCATAGTTCATTTAAACGTTAGACGCTGAGCGTGAACTCACCAGGTTTTGAACCACGGTTGTCATAATACAACGAGACTTTCAGTAACTTTTAGCAATATGAGAAGAATCATTGTCAGGAGATTTGAACTAACTTTTGACTCCTCCTCCCCCCCCCACCTCTGATCAGAAGAAAGTATCAAATCTCCTGACTAAAGTATATTAATAATAACCGCCAACAATAGCCGAAGATATAAATTATGGCTGCCTATTATTCTTCATCTAGGCATCAGAGAATATAACAAAGAAACGAATTGCTCTGAAGGGATGAGTAATGATATAGGCGAACGCTGTAAGATTAATTCTGGTTTAAAGCAACTGAGTCAGCAGATATGCCATTCAAAGGAAACAATACCACGGTTATTGAAATTGTATTATTTTTCATAGACCACAAACGTTTGCGTCATGTAGGTCTTTAAAAAAAAAATTAAAATTATTTTTATAATTTATACTCAGCTGTACATCCAACAGTAGTTCTCTAGCTTATATGCTGTCTTCTGGCTATCACCATGCGGCAGGTCGTGACTCACGAAGCAACAGTAGTTCTCTAGCTTATATGCTGTCTTCTGGCTATCACCATGCGGCAGGGCGTGACTCACGAAGCAACAGTAGTTCTCTAGCTGATGTGCTGTCTTCTGGCTATCACCATGCGGCAGGTCGTGACTCACGAAGCAACAGTAGTTCTCTAGCTGATGTGCTGTCTTCTGGCTATCACCATGCGACAGGTCGTGACTCACGAAGCAACGGTAGTTCTCTAGCTTATATGCTGTCTTCTGGCTATCACCATGCGGCAGTTCGTGACTCACGAAGCAACAGTAGTTCTCTAGCTTATATGCTGTCTTCTGGCTATCACCATGCGGCAGGTCGTGACTCACGAAGCAACAGTAGCTCTCTAGCTTATATGCTGTCTTCTGGCTATCACCATGCGGCAGGTCGTGACTCACGAAGCAACAGTAGTTCTCTAGCTTATATGCTGTCTTCTGGCTATCACCATGCGGCAGGTCTTGACTCACGAAGCAACAGTAGTTCTCTAGCTTATATGCTGTCTTCTGGCTATCACCATGCGGCAGGTCGTGACTCACGAAGTCACCCTGAGAGCACATCTGAGAGGTCAAGATTTTGTCTTTATATATTAAAACATTTCCCTTACCTCCAATAATTCACCCTCTTTCGTGCCACCCTTACCACCACTCACCAATAATACACCATCCAAAACACCACCTCACATTACCCGACATGATCCGATTAGTGGTGTTGGCCTGTCACAATTCCCTCATCAGATCGATCCATCTACCAACCTTAGGCACAGCTGACCTATCTCCACAACTGCCCGCAACGTCACACTGGCCAAACCTTCCTATGATCAGCTGACCAAACCTTCCTATGACCAACTGGCCAAACCTTCCTATTACCAACTGGCCAAACCTTCCTATGACCAACTGACCAAACCTTCCTATGACCAACTGGCCAAACCTTCCTATGATCAACTGACCAAACCTTCCTATGACCAACTGGCCAAACCTTTCCATGGCCAACTGGCCAAACCTTCCTATGATCAACTGGCCAAGCCTTCCTATGACCAACAGGCCAAACCTTCCTTTGACCAACTGGCCAAACCTTCCTATGACCAACTGGCCAAACCTTCCTATGACGAACTGGCCAAACCTTCCTATTACCAACTGGCCAAACCTTCATATGACCAACTGACCAAACCTTCCTATGACCAACTGGCCAAACCTTCCTATGATCAACTGACCAAACCTTTCCATGGCCAACTGGCCAAACCTTCCTATGATCAACTGGCCAAGCCTTCCTATGACCAACAGGCCAAACCTTCCTATGACCAACTGGCCAAACCTTCCTATGACCAACTGGCCAAACCTTCCTATGACCAACTGGCCAAACCTTCAACCTTCCTATGACCAACTGGCCAAACCTTCCTATGACCAACTGGCCAAACCTTCCTATGACCAACTGGCCAAACCTTCCTATGACCGACTGGCCAAACCTTTCTATGACCAACTGGCCAAAACTTCCTATGACCAACTGGCCAAACCTTCCTATGACCAACTGGACACACCTTTCTATGACCGACTGGCCAAACCTTACTAAGACCAACTGGCCAAACCTTTTTTATGACCAACTGGCCAAACCTTACTAAGACCAACTGGCCAAACCTTACTAAGACCAACTGGCCAAACCTTACTGAGACAAACTGGCCAAACCATTTTATGACCAACTGGCCAAACCTTACTAAGACCAACTGGCCAAACCTTACTAAGACCAACTGGCCAAACCTTACTAAGACAAACTGGCCAAACCGTTTTATGACCAACTGGCCAAACCTTACTAAGACCAACTGGCCAAACCTTACTGAGACAAAGTGGCCAAACCATTTTATGACCAACTGGCCAAACCTTACTAAGACCAACTGGCCAAACCTTACTAAGACCAACTGGCCAAACCTTACTAAGACAAACTGGCCAAACCGTTTTATGACCAAAACACAAAACAAAAATACGTTCACTTAGTTCAACCATCTTATATTATTATTTTACTATTATATTTAATCTTCTTTTTTCATCATTATCATTTAAACTATTTTTTTTATTATTATTATCATTCAAACTATTTTTTATTGACGTGAAGCAGCACTTGATGTACGACACTGATAGCGTATCTCTAAGCGACTGATAATCTTACAATGACTGATAAGAGTGTGTGAGACGGCGAATCCAAATAGGTGAATGTCAGAGGTCACCAGGTTCTAAGCCGCACGTTGATGGATGTGACCTGAGGTAGGGTCAGACAAGATTCGTCGCGTGGCTCACCAACACCAGCTGGGACCTCTGATAAAGGGCGCCGAAGTTGTGATGTGAAAGACCGTTCTTAAAATTATTTGTATTGAGTGACATTGTCATATTCAATGACTTGCGGGGACCTCGAAATATCTCAAGCATGGAGACACCAGTTTAATACTAGTAATAAGGTAACAAATGTGAAGATGACCGGCAACAGATTTGAAGTGAAATATTAGAACTTTTAATCTGCATTTCTTAACATAATGGCAGTAGTAACATTGGCCAATGATAGCTAGATTACCAGAGTCGTCGTTATTAGCAAGTAGTTAAGAGTCAACAAATATTATTTTCTCCTTAATTTATTTCCACTAATGTATTCCTCCGCGTGTTGTTCTGCTCATGTCTAGATTTAAAGTCTTTAGCAACACAAGAGTCCGATAATATTGTTTTTTTCCATCCCACGGCCTTGATCTGTTGAAACAATGTTCAAACCACAAGCATCAGCTTCTTAACAAGGCAGAAATCATTTAGTGATGTATCTGTGGTATCCCGTGAGGCTTGAAAAGATCTTTGATCTTACGTCATTTTCAGAAAGCCAAGCGCACTTGACAGGACAACAACTTATTTATAAATGGATTTAATTAAAATGTTTTGCATAGTTTTACGAAACACCTTGACTAAAAACTGTTACGTGGCATTGTGAGATATGACCTATTCTGGTCTGAGCAGTGACAAACATTTAGACCGTAAATATTAAAACCCGTGTTTGCCGTGGCCTGTTTACAAACATAAAATTTGTTTTGAGACTAAATTTTATAAATAAATGCTTCTCTTGAAATGAACGCGTCGTTTAACTACCGTCTACTCTCTAAAACTCCTCATTTCCTTTCATTGTGTCAGACGTCCACAAAAAAAAATAACTCAGCTTCCTTCAAACTGTCACCACTCACGATGGCGTCCATTCATTTCCGCTTGCCACTAAAACTCTGGCCTACTTCTGGTACAACCACACCAGCTCAAGGTTCCAGGCCTGTCAGTCGTGGCAGTCCGGTGTTTTTTTCAGAGGTGGTAACCCGGTGTTTTTTCAGAGGTGGTAGCCCGGTGTTTTTTCAGAGGTGGTAGCCCGGTGTTTTTTCAGAGGTGGTAGCCCGGTGTTTGTCAGAGGTGGTGGCTCAGAGTCAAAAACTAAACACCAGGGATTTTCAGCATTGGCCAAATTGGAATAACTGACTCGAACTTGAATGTCCATTTTTACTTTAAAATTTTTGGTCAAATTTTTTTACGGGTGTCGGGAAGTAATATTAACTTTTTTTTTTCAAACATGCCAAATTGTAACAAAAATATATCATTTAGATCGTTTGATGGCTGATGTATGATAATACTTAAATTTTGTTAATTTAAAATATATATATATATATATTGAATTTGTCTACACAATATATGTCTGCAACACATCACCAGAAAATTAAGCTTAGACAGAAGTTTCAAAAGGATTTATACTCTTTCAGGTTTGAATTGGCATCATTCCAAATATTTGATATCAATTTCAATGAATTATTTTTCCCTTTATGCCCCATGCCATCATATGTTCCCCCCTAAGGTTTGTCAGTCCGTGTGCAAAGAAACAAATCCGAGAGCGAAGTTGCACTGCATCTATTTCTTTGTGTTATATATTTTTACAAAAATGTGCTGCGCGTTAATTCTAAACTACTGCGCGGCTTCTCTCACATATCTACGCGGCCGCGCAGCTTAAAGGGAACTTTGTGCCCCACCCCCTTTTGTTTGATTCTCCTTATTCACTGGCGATGATGACATTCTTTAAATGAGTGTGCCGGGCCATCCCAGTTAGCTTTTTCTATACAAATACAAGGAGAACATTTAGGCAACTCCATGTTATTGTTGTTAAGGGGCGTGGTGGGGCGGGCTCTTTGCCAAAACTCGAACGGCCCTAACTTTTTTCTAAACTACTGCGCTATGATATCTTTAGATTACTGTACATAACAAACTTGTGGTCAAAGCTTCTGCTGGACTTCTAGGCCAGGAACAACTTTTTTTTTAAAATTTGGCTTCATTCTAGATTTCCTATTGTTTGCGATACATGGTGTATGTTCCACCTTGTTAAATTCAAAGGTTACGAAAAAAATCCATTATTATAAGGCTAAAGCGTCATCCCATCCTGAAACAGAATTGTTTCGTTGTTTACCAAGTAATGTTTGGAAATATCCCAAAGTAGTTCCCTTGAAGTTCTTTATCGAATGACGACATTGTTTAAATTGTTGGTCTTCACCATGACCGGAAGTGGGTACATGGCTTTCTCAGATAAGTTTTAATGTAAAATCTTTTTCCCCATATGAAACTTGTTGTAGGCATACCAACGCCACCGAATCCTTCTGAGAATGAAATATTAAAGTGCATAATAATAATCCGTCCACCCACCAGTTACCGTGCCTAAAGGCGTAGGCGGTCATGCTTCTCCACAGCTCTCCGTCTTTGGTATTGCCCATCAGCTCCGCTGGTGATTGTGCCCCATGCCATCTTGCCAGCCCACCAAGCATATTTTCTCTCTGTCTGCCTCGATCCCTTTTCCCCTCTATCTTTCCTGATGTTACTGTGTGTTCTAGTTTGCCTCGCCTCACGATGTGTCCAAAAAATTAGATTGTCTGTTTCTAAAGTTAGAAATAATTTTTCTTGTCTTGCCTACTTCTTTCCGAACTTCTTCGTTGTACATCTTCTCCATCCATGGTAATTTTAACATTTGCTTCTGAAACACATTTCACAGGCTTTCAAAAGTTTCTGCAATTCATTTGTCACATTCACTTTATAAAATAAAACTTGTTCGATGTAAAACAGAAGCACTCTTTTCCTCACTTCCAATGACATGGATAATGATATTTAATACAATTAACGACGAATATTTTCTTTGATGCACATGTGGAGATCATATGTTTAAATCTCATAAACTTAAACCAATCAGAGGCATAGAAGCTAAAAGGATATTTAAAAATGTCTTTTAATATTTAACGAAACAAAACCCACTGTAATGAGTCAGACAAATGATTTATTTTTGCTTTAGTTTTTGCGGAATTGGGAGGATATTTTTTATATATATAAAGAAGAGGCAACAACAGGAAGTGAGTTGAAAGGTTAGAAAATCCAAGGAAATTGAATTTCTCGAAGCTATTGGAGGGTCTAGTGCAGTGGTTCTTAACCTTTTTGGAAGTACCGAACCCCACCAGTTTCATATGCACATTCACCGAACCCTTCATTATTAGTAGTAATATAGATGCCTTGAGTCGGGTGCTGTCTTGACCTCGCTCCGCCGAACCCCGGCGACTGACTCACCGAACCCCTAGGGTTCGATCGAACCCACGTTAAGAACCACTGGTTTAGTGTAATTGGACCGATTGTTGGGGTGGGGAAGGGACAAAGAACATAGACAAATATTCTTATTAAATCTTGAGCTTAAATTTTGTTTAGTTTATCATCTGTTATTTGCAGAGACATTTCATGTTCCATTTTTAAAAAAAATGTAATTAATGTTAAATTTTAAAATGTTAAAACTCGATCAATCAAAGTCATTTTTGTTGTCATAATTATTTTTGAAATATTTTCTTCTAATTATTTGAAATAGTACATCCCCATTTGAAAATTATAATAAGAGACGTTTCATCTAATTAATAAACAGTTCCCCTCCTGTTTTTATTTATCATTCTGAACGTGTGTTTCAGCCATTTTAAGTCATTTATTTAACTTGACGTTACTGAACGACTTTGTCTCTGGGGTAAATTATAACCTGCTGAGAACAAAACTAACTGTAAACAACAATTTGAGTACCCCTAACTGCCACCAGTTTGAGATTGATTGTGTCTACAAGTCAGGGACAATCCTTGCTGAGTGAAATTCATTTTGTTAAAAATAATTAAAAATAAACAACCGTAGGCGTCACTAGAGTTGGTGTCACTCGGGGCAGTAACAAATTGTGTCACCCGGGGCAGTAGCTCATGGTGTCACCCGGGGCAGTAGCTCATGGTGTCAATCGGGGCAGTAACAAATTGTGTCACCCGGGGCAGTAGCTCATGGTGTCACCCGGGGCAGTAGCTCATGGTGTCACCCCTCACGACTTAACCCGTAGAACTCATCCAAGTTTTCCGGCGAAAAATAACGGGAATATACAGAACTTTACATTTTGGTGTCACCCCCTTGATGGTGTCACGTGGGGTGGTCCACCCCACCGCACCCACTTTGTGAAGCCCCTGAAAACAACAAAGGTTGTTTGCCACCTAAAAAATCAACTTTTATTTTGAACGTTAAACTAATTAAAGAGCAGAAATAGGTTGAAAATATTACTCCAATTGTTGACTCGAACCAATTGGAATTTTTTTTTTTAAATAAAGATTTTTCGCGTTGTCTCGTACATCGTACGAGTAAAACAGATGTAATTATCCATCTCTCTTGGCACATGCCACTGCTCTACCCCCCTCCCCAAAGAAAAGAACCATCAAAACAAACTTCTACTTTTTAAATTCCTGATCAAAGCGTGTCCTGATCAAAGTGTTTCCTAATCAAATTGTGTCCTTATCAAAGTGTGTCCTGATCAAAGTGTGTCCTGATCAAAGTATGTCCTGATCAAAGTATGTCCTGATCAAAGTGTGGCCTGCTCAAAGCGTGTCCTGATCAAAGTGTTTCCTAATCAAACTGTGTCCTGATCAAAGTGTGTCCTGATCAAAGTATGTCCTGATCAAAGTGTGGCCTGCTCAAAGTGTGTCCTGATCAAAATGTGTCATCAAACTGTGTCCTTATCAAAGTGTGTCCCGAGACTGAAGATTGAGCTTTTGCCTCTCACCATCCTCTCCAGTATGCCCTTTATTTTGTTACCCTATACAACCCCCAGACCACACAAACATGTTGTTATGTATACTTGTAAAGACAAGCAAAAGAAAACTTCCGCCCCGACCCCCAGTTAGTCTCTGTTCTCTATTTTCAGCGCAAATTTAAAGCCAAAGTAAATTATGAATTGGACACAGTTACCAAATACAGGCACCAAATATAGACTGGCTTGTCATTTCTGGGTCTTTAAGACTGGACTGACCCATTTAGTTACGCATGTGTTTGTTTTAGGCCTGTGGTTCTCAACTGTTTTTGTCTGCTTGGATCTTTCTTTGATTTTTGTTCATGGTCCCTTGTCCCAAGACATTCTTACCAAATGGGAGATTTGTGTGAAGAGCAAATGTGCGTGGTTTGGGCATTTTGCGGTGTCCTTTTTTCAAGCCGTTTGGCTGTGTTAATGTCGTTTGGCTAGGACAACCCATCCCCTAAGGGGCCGTCCATAAATGACGTCAAGCGATTTTGGCCGATTTTTACCCCCTCCCCCCTTCGTCACGCGTCGTCACAAAATCGTAGACCCCCCCCTCCGAAAATACGTCACAAAACTTTGACACCCCCCCCCCCCAAACAAAAATAAAAGGAAAAAAATACACTTTATTTACTATTTGAAAATAAGTATGTTTAAAATCTCTCTTTTGTCATTTAAGTTTTTATTGAGTGTAGGTCTACATTGTAATATTGTAACACTCGTGAAGCTATGTAAAAGACATTAGATAAATTGTAAGCCAGTTATTCTCAAACTTTTTGGTATCAGACGACCGGTAAGAATTTTTCCATTTCACCAGGTACCATTGCATTCTTTTCCCGTTTTGGCATGATTTTCTCTGTATTAATTTGATAGCAAAATGAACCCCTACACCGCTTAAAGGCCTATAAGATTAAGTATGAATTCGGCTTGTTTTATATATTAAATTTTTAAAAAAAATTTAGTTGCCAAGGCATAGCAAGACAACTAACGAACAATGCAGCGGTAATGTCAAAAACCATTTGGTGTGATTAACTTTCGCGATTAAGCTCGCGAATGTGACTATTGATATTACAAGTATCATTGCAATGTTGATAGACCTAGACTATATAGATACAAGACAATTCCTCAAATTGATTTCGATCTTCTAATGACAGTTTTCCTGCTAAATAATAGCACATCAAAGGCATTTGATCTAAAATTATCACATTGATATCGCATCTCATGTTTTCTAAAAATTATTAGGTATGCGTTGGAAGAGGAAAATGGCCAATACTGTATGAACCCCACATTTGTACAGGAAAGTAGGCTGTCATCTTGTGCGTCTCAAAATACAGTAATTCTTGCAAGTTGAGGACTGAAAAAATACTATGACATTATTAAAATATCAAATATTATCATAACTTTTTACTCCGAAGCTCACAAGTTTGTTTGTTTTTTGTTGCTTTTTTTTTCTCCAATTCTTTTTTCTTCAGGATATCACTACGTCACACAACAGTTGTAAATATATTGTCACCAATGGACGATGCGTGTTTAAATTGTTGCATTCTCTTGTGGAATTTATAAACTAGTGAAAAATACATGGCTACCCCTGTCGTACTGTTTAACCACGGGGTCGGTAAACAGCGATAAATTATCTCATTTGGGGTAAAAAGGGAAGTCATGGGGGTAATGCTGAATCATTGTGGGCATAGAAAATTTGCTAGAATCCGCTACTTTTGGGTTAACAGTAATGTTAACATAAACTTTTATAATTTTAATATTCAGGTATCCTATTGAACCGGTCCGTTTTTTTCAAACCGTTTAACCGGTCTTCAAAAAACGAAATGTGTTAAACTTATTAGATTGTATTTTATTTTAATGCATACAAATTAAAAATTGACTATATCATTACTGTTAACTTCTTTGTTTATATAAAAAAAAGTTATTTAAAAATAATATTTTAAAAATGTATTTTAAAAAAATCCCTCAATTGACTGACGGGCATCCCGTAAGAAAGAGGTCGACGAACAGGGGTGAATTACCTCATCTGGGGTCAAAAGGGAATTTTTGGGGGTAACTCATTTAGGACATATAACATCCACTACAATCCACTAGATATATTCAAATACGCCATGTGTACGTGTACGCTTGGAACGTATGCCCACTATTGAACCGGTTCCTTCCAGAAAATGCATTTTTTAAATTTGTCATCTATGTAGATTTCTTATTTACATACTATACGATGACACTTAAAACCAACATACTTTTATTTATATTGACACAAGTGACAATAATCTTAATCCACATGATTGACTGCGTATCAAGTATCCTTTCTTTCATATTTAAAATTAATGCCTTAAAAACTGAGTTCAGAAGAAAGTTGTTTTGTGCTCCTCTCGAATTTCGATGTCGGGAATTTGATGCATTCAATAAAGTTAATGAATACCCATCCACCAAAGAAAATATTGATAAGTTAGAACAAATCCAAAAAAGAGCTGACAGATTCATTACTGGAGAATATTCAAAACTGACAAGAATAACACCATTAGTTAAATCATTAAACCTTGAAACACTAGAGGATAGAAGAACCAAGAGTAAATTAGTAATTATACATAAGGCAATTAATTCTAATTTAGAAATACAACACAAAGATAACTTAATACAACCCTCAGATAGACATAAAGATAAAAACACCTTTGCAAGAACAAACAGACACAAGTTTTCTTTCTTTCCGTCCGGTAATCGGGCGTGGAATGGGTTGCCTGAAGAAACCAGGAAAGGCAACACTTTATCATCATTTAAAACTCTTGTAAGAATACAGGACTAAACACAAACCATAGAAATACGTGGGACGCAATAATCTTCTGTATAGAAGGAACGTCTGTAACATATAAGATAAGATAAGATAATTTTGACTAATTTTAAATGGACAAATTTATCATTATACTTAGAATGGCCAGAGGCGTTTGACCAAAAACCAATCGAAAAATTATATCAAACTTAAAAAACGTTTATAATTGTATCAAATAGATTCCCCCACCGACCCCCAAATGGATATTCCGTGTAGTTTTGAAGTAAAATATCTACATATAATCCAATTTAGATTTTTTTAGACACTTGTCCTGTTTGAAAAACTCACCAGTTGCAGTTTCGGCCGGGGGGGGGGGGTGATAACCGACCAAATAAAAAGTTCGAAGACTCCTGTCGCGAGTGAACCAAACGAAGCTGCGGTTACATCACAAACGCTTTGATGTCAACATTAAACGACGCAGGCTAACACTTTCGTATGTTCTCTTGTGAGTTCTCAAACTTAAGAATAATAATTATATTTAATTTTCGTGTCTTGATAACTTACGCCAACCGGCGTCTGATGGCCTATCGACCGGCACTTTGAGAAGCACTGAATAAAAAAAGTCATTAAATAAATTTTAAGTTACCAAATATTTCAAGGGAAGTTTTATTTAAAGTTACCCTTTAGATGTGACGTCACATTTCTTTAACCCCCCTCCCTCCCCCACGCCACGCATCGTCACAAAAGTGAGACCCCCCCCCCCCAGGTGCGTGACGTCATTTATGGACGGCTCCTAAACAAAATAAACAATGATTTGTTTTAATTTTATTTAGGAAATATAGTTCACAACTCAGGTTCAACCATTGGCATTCATTGAACTTGATTGAACTCCATAGAGACAAATCAATACCGATCAGACTGATATCCCCCCATCGGTCGTTAAATATCAGTGGCGTAGCGAGAGGGGGAAAATGTCCTAGGTGGCACTATTTTTGGGGGGCGGCAAATTTCTTGTCGCTTATTAAATTCAAACAAAGATTTTAAAAGAAAGTGGAACTTTTAATCAAAATAGCATAAGGGGATAACCGAAAATATGTAAATTTTTCAACTGCTAAAACAACAAACACCATATTAGATATACATTCTACTGATACTAATTCTATAGAAATACAAAACCAAGAGGCTTTAGTAAGTATGAGAGCTTGAATCTGATGTGCTGGTAACTTAGATTCTTCACATTTGACAACTGCTCTGTAGTAAAAGAAAACATCCCTGTACCCTAAGAATTTCAAATATCAATCGAATGCCCCGGGCGTCACTTTGTTGGGGTGGCTAATTCCTCGTTATTAATTAGCTTCTAAAAGTGAATAACTTAAAAGTAATATTTGATAAACCAAAAGAAAAGCCTAAGTAACAATCAATAAGTGAATAAAGGAACTGCATTGAAAGGTATGAACGTTTCTAATGCCAAAAATTCAAACTCTATAATGTCTCTTAAGTCTTTTGATTCAATAACAATGAACTGAAAAGGGGATTAAGTGGTAGAAGAACATGACACTTATGTGCTGATACATCTCATTGATACGAATTTGTTAGCCACGCATCTTGTAGAAGCGAAAATTGATGTATTCATTAAATTCCAACAACAAACGATAACATATCTACAACATACATTGACTTATTTGATGACATAAATTGTCTGTATTTAAAGATGAAAATTTGCGATTACTTTAAGTGAAGCGAGATTTAGAATGAGAAAATATTAACACAACTTGTCCAAAGTAGATAAGGACCTTAAATCACAATAGAGTTGAGGTGACTAACCCGTGGAATAATTTTATAGTAAGTTAACCACTGGAACAATGCGTTTGCTGATACAAGACACCGAATATTATGCAATATTCCATTGTATTCGATAGCTATCCATTCAATTCTCAAAAATTTTTTTAAAGTCCATTTATGTGAAGTGAAAATAATGAAAATCTAAAATCTTTCAAAGATTTCATTGAAAGAAAAACTTAATCTGCTAGCGACGTTTTAAAAATGATTTTAATCTGATGTCTTAAAACAATTGACAGCAGAGTCTACAATGGAATCTTGTTCTTGTCAACGTTTATTTTTTGTTTTGGAAATTTGAAAAAAAAAAAATACTATCTCGTAACTTGTATTTTATGAAGTCAATGATGCCCAAAATTATTCATAAGTGTAGAGTGATAACAAATTGCCTTACACACGCTATTCAAAGACAAACTAATTGAATGCTTAAATTGATTGCTTTGACTTTTGCAAAAATGTATGTGGAGACAGAATAATTTTAATTGAAACTTCCAGTCCAAGTACGAGAGAGCAAATTTTCGTAAATCAAAGCAAATGTAAGGGAAAACAAATTGAACAACTTTTCGTAAACCAGCTAATCTACTAGACTTTGAATTTTAACCTTAAATAATTGCTGAATATTAAAGAATCACAAGGGACATCGTCAAGCAAGGACCATTTAATTTTACCTCACGGGTACAAGAAAATTAAATAATGAATTCACAAACACTTAATTTATTCAAGTTTATCAAGATGTTTAGGTTGAGGTTACCTTGGTTATTGAGTATGGCATGTGTGTGTTCACCAATGCTATCTTGGCTATTGAGCATGGCGTGTTTGTGATCATCAATGTTATCTTGGCTATTGGGCATGACAAATTTGATATTATTGATACATATAAGATATTGTCATGAGGAAAAAAAAAGAATATTTTAATTTTAATCAATAAAAAAACTCTTCAACTTCTTTCTCAAAGCAAAAATGTATGTTGTCCTTACTAATAATTTCTAAAAATAATTATATCTGCTTCATATTATCAACTTATTTATCTTGGGAGAGGGGGACAAATCCAGGTTCTGCCCCGGGTGGTACATACCCAGGCTACGCCTCTGTCGTTAATATTCATCGCAAATAATCTGTTTTAATACTAAACCCCCTTAGTATTAGTATTTTTACATTTTATAAATAACGAGCAACAAAGCCCGTCCAAGGACGTTTCGCCGTCTTTTCGGTAGCGTGTTGTAACTCCCCTCCAACAGCCGTCTCGACCGGCCATACATGTGCATCACGTCAAAAATACTATTCATTATATTTATAATTAAAAACAAAGTTTTTGAATATAAATCCCAACCCGTAGTGCTCAAAATAAAGTATAGAAAACAATAATGCACCAAAAATAACTCGCTTTGAATGTCCGCGTAAACGTGTGCAATGAGATTTAATTTTTCTGATTAGCTGTAGGAGTCTGTAGGAATTTGAGGGACCGATCGTTATCAATGACCGGACGGAAAATTGCCTTTTATTCTATAGGATAATAATAAAAATAGTAATAGCATTAATACAGTAATATATTATAATAAAAATGATGTTAAAGATAGCTGTAGAACTGAAACAATAGCTCTCATGGCTTCTGGAACGTAGCTCAATACAACAAAACATGCTTCACACTTCACACAAACAATTAATTGTGTCGTTTCAGTTGGGAATGACAAAATTACCAGTTAAATTATTTGAAAACTTTGTTTTCTAAAAATCTGTTTTAATTGTTTCTGACTATAGCTTTCAATAATTATTTCTTATCTCGCATCAGACATATTGTTATTTCAGCAGACTTCCAGTGGGGAATACGAAACAAAATAATAATTTAAGCCGTAATTTGAAATTTCCCGTAAATTAATAAGTATATACCATTTTTAGCGCATTTTCGAGTTGTCGAAATCGCTATTGCCCCCGTTTTGTCCGTCTGTCTGTCATCACCATGATCACAGGATCCATAAGTCCTAGACCCATGATGTATATATGTTTTTTGTATGTCCTGACCTGCCATTGGTGCATCAACACTCAGTTACTCGATCCGTTAAAAAACCCCGTTAAAACTACAAAAAAACTTTGCGAATCGAGAGTTAACACTGGCACAAGGAACGGGCGCCATTGCCGGAAGTCGAATACATAGTTTTTCAAGCATTCAAGAGTGGTGTGAAATCGTGCAAAAGAATTAATTAGTGTTTTTTTTAGTTGACGTCATTAAAATATGTGTAAAACTTTAGAGAGTTTTACGTCATCATTTGTGGTGACTTGTAGTTAGATTAAAGAGAAAATATTTTTTTTAAAATGTAAAGAAATGACTTTTAAATAAAAAAAAATGTCAGGTATATTCATTACACAGGAAAATTCATAAAACTATGTCTAAAATCTAAACACAATTACTGACAACTACATAATGCTGAAATCTAACATAAGTACTGATACATAATACGAAAATGCGCTAACACGTCCTGAGTTCCAATAGGGACCAGGCTTAACATGATTTTTTTATTTTTCCCCTCCCGTTTCTTTCTGTTCCGAGCCGGCTTGAAAACATATTTTAATAAACTGCTTACAAGTGATTTTGTCTTGATAAAACTTACCTTTGCACTGTCGCATTAAAATATAATAATTGTAAAATACGCTTAAATTTTTTTTTTGATTAATTCTTCCATGAACATTTTTAAAAAATAAACTCCTCGAAAAAATTCGTGAGGTTCTTAAAACAAATTAATTTGGGAACCATCTGCCTGTGAACTGTGAGATTGAAGAGGATTCTAATATCTTCTACACATCAGCTTCATTAACCTGATCCAAGAACCCAGAGTTTAAAAAAACAACAACAACAAAAAAAAAAACAAGAAGAAATAGCCATCGTGATGTTGTTTTGTGTGTGCCCCATCTGGTAGCAGTACATAAACATATTGGTGTACCAGTGTACACATGTCTCTCAGGCAGGGCTAAGCAATGCTATTGTGACGAGGGCCGCATTAGTTAGCGACCAAACATAAAATCATTAAATGCACGTAGATAAAATATGCCGAGTTTAACCTTAATGTTTTGATTTTTTTAATCAATAAAAAAATTGCTTCAGTCATCAGTTTTTCGCATTAAAAAAAGTAGTTGGCAGCAGTTTGCCCTACTCTGCTCTCAGCCTACATACTATATATAAGAAGTATGTTAGGGCCCATCAAGAGCAATAACCCAGCAAAGCCACTCTTGTGATTACCGTGTGTACGATCAGTTGCCTGCAATTAACTCGTTGAGCAAAGAAAAGGTCAACAAAATATGATTGAATGTTAAAGGATTGAGTTCATGAACAGAATATTGAATCTGTTTGGGGGATGTTCACAAACAATTGTTCATAGAGACATTGTTTACTGTTAAACAACCAGAAACAATGTCAACTTGCTATGTCCTCCTCTGTCTCCTAAAAAGTTTACAAAATCATACGTTAAAAAAGATGACGAGATGTTTTTCAAAACAAAGTTTGGACGGGAGTCGTAATTATTTTTCAAAAAACAAATGTTAGCTTTAACTGCATGGCTACACCGCTACAATGCTACACCAAACACAGAAAAACAACAAATAAATTACTTACATGTAATTTCCGGGATGACAAAATTTTGTTTGTCAAGTTCTTGCTCCTGTAGTGCATAAGTCAACGGTACCTTGCGACACAGTTTTAAAAGATGAAGAAACGAACCAATGTCTTGAGATTTGTTCACGGCCTTACAAAGTTCATAGAAAACTTACAAGTGGCTTAGAGTTCCAAGTATACAATAACCATTTGAAGCTCACCTCTATTTCTGTGTCAGTTATTATTATTATTGTTCTCTAGGCCCGAGGGCAATTTTCGAGACAACAGGCTGTGAATGGCGGACATCGGTTAATTTTCATTCATTAAAAAATATAGATTTAAATAGAAAAATCTTTCACTCTTAAAACAATTTTTTTAATTTAAAAAAAGGTTTAAATTTTGGGAATTATTAATAGAATAATTATGTCAATATAATTTAATTTCTTTGTTTAATTTTGTTTTACACTGAAGCTACTCTGGGTCCAAAAATGAATTTTACTTTTAACGATTCTCAAAATCACTACATTGATAGGTTTTATCATGAGGTATCCCAGAGTTAAGAACAGATTCAAAACATAAAATCACGTGATCCGTTAAAAGAAATAAACTCCAATAATTAGACTACAATTGATAGCAAACTTTTCTCCATTTTTAGAGTGTCTATCATTATCATGTGACTTAAAGATACAATACAATGATATTGTCACTAACTCTTTCTTGACCAAAAAACCCACTCTACCCTAAACTGATCCACGCCCTATTTTCTATCACCCCCGTTAAAAAGGGTTAATTGAAGTGATTGGTCCAACTCAGATAACGAAAATTTGTTATCTTATTTTGAAGCAATCGAACTTTACGTCAAACAAATCAACAACAAAATCGCGACGGCAATGTGACGAAAAGACCGCGGGATAAGAAAGACAAGCGACACTTATTGCGGGGAACACACGTTGTGATGACGTCAATGTGAGATGGGGGTAGTTTACTTTGTTGATAACGGAAACGAGAATGCGCTAGATAAACAAACAAGGCTAGAAAAGATGGACCCAGCGTGGGGAAAAATAGAGGGGGTGGGGTTCAGAAGACAGGTAGCAGAAAAATGGACCTCTCTCTTCACCTCCCCCCTACCTGAGTGGACCGAAAAGTGCCCTACGGGAATCAACTGGTGACGTGGAACACCTCGAGGTTACACGTGATAACATCTTTAAAAATAAACAGATATTCTTCCGGAAGTCAATGAGAAACAATAGCAAGTGATGGGCGCAGAGGTTCTCACTAAGTTGGTGTGGGCTACAATCTTAACAGGTGAAGAGACTCTTTTCTGTTGGTTGGCTGCAAGAAAACATCATTTAGACACAAATCCTTACATTGTGAACTTGAGAAGGAGGAATGTAAATGATAATCTTTAACCTCCAATAATGAACCAATAAAGAAAGTAAAGACAGCGATTGCATTTCCAAAATTCGACCGTTGTCGGTTCTGGGTAAAGAAAAGGATGCTATTTAAAGGTAAATCAATGAATACAACTAAAACGCCATTCATTTTTCCAAAAATTAAAACCGAGTATTCATCTGGGCCATTCAAACACAAAAACATAATTTTCAAAGGCACCTGACAATAAGCATTCTGAAAGTTCGACCTCAAAACAAACATCAAAATTAGAACCGTCCTGCCCAAAATATCGAACTATGGCAGTCACTGGTCGCTCTGTGGAGATTATCATTTATCCATTTATCATTAACAAGTGCGTGACGCCCATGAACGAAATGTATGTTCAGTGAGGAACCTGTCAAGTAACACGGTGAATGTGAAAACACAGAAGTTGCAGTTTTGATAACCAATAATTTATGTTCATTTTATGAGCGCCCCACGACATTTAAAGAGAATTCATAAGACGACTCTCAAATTTGGAGACACATTTAATTTTTTAAAAAAAATTCTTTACTGTTGTTTTTTTTAAAAACTTTTTTTAAATATAAGAACATTTAAAAAAAAAACAATATTGTTTTATTTTAATACTTTTTATCCATTCTAGATGTGAAAGGAGATTGTCAAGGTATGAGAATCACTGTCAATGAATGGTTCTGAGTTGTTACTGAGTTGTCAATCAGTGTTGTGAGTTGTCGTGAGAATGTTTTGAACTTTATTCAGTTTACGGACTTTTGAATGTCAGGCAATGACTTGAGAGTGCGCGCAAGGGCTATATATAGTGTGGGTCTGTGTAGTGTGTCAAGAGACGAGTGAGAGACGAGAGTGGAAAAAGATAGGAGAGACTTGTAACGTCAGTGTGTGGACGTTCGGCCAGAGCTGTGTAATTGACGGATGGTGTTATCGAGGTTTGCTCGAACACTGGAAGGCTGTGAACCTGTATGCGTATGCTGTGATGTCTCGATGGCTGTATGAAGGATTTATACGTGCATTTATAGTTCAATAAAGAACACCTTCTATTCGACAAGAGTCTGTCTTTATTAAGATTGAATCCAGAACCCAGTACGCAACAGTGGGGGCTACGTCAGTGGACCTCTGGAAACTCTTGTCGAACATCGAAGTGTCGGCCACAGTCATCAGGTCCGATGTGTGGTCTGTAAAGTCTACGAGAGAGGCAACCGCCTCGTTGCTGGCCTGGGTGTTGTCGGAGACGTCCTGTCCTTCAAGGAGACGTCTGCCTCCGCGTTGATGGCCTGTGTGTTGTCGGGGACTGCCTGTCCTTGAAGGAGACATCTGCCTCCTTGTTGCTGAACTGTGTGTGGTCAGGGACTGCCCTGTCATTGAGGAAGACATCTGTCTTCTTGTTGCTGGCCTGTGTGTCGTCGATGACCGTCCCGTCATTGAGAGAGACATCCCCTCCTTGTTGCTGCCAGTGCGTCGTCGATGACCGTCCCGTCATTTAGAGAGACATCCCCTCCTCGTTGCTGCCCAGTGCCAACGGTGGACAATAACAATTTAGTTATATTTCATGGACTATGTGTAGTGCTTGCTTTCTTATATGTGAAAGTGTGTTCTCTGGTTCTGGCAATCAAGGCAAGTACAAATAATTAGTTTTGTTTATGATTGTTAAAAGTGGTGGGTAATAGCAAATTGATGTTAGATATTTTATTTTTGTTTCCTCCAACCCCGGGGTCAATAGTAAGAAGTAGAAATGGAAACTAGAGGAAAAAAAGGGAAGAGATGAATACAATAATGGATGAGTTTAGAGAGATGGGGGTACAGTTAGAGGGAGAAGAGCTAAAAACGTTTGTATTAGAGCAGTGGAGAAGAAGGGAACAGAGAGAATGTGAAGAAAAACAGAGAGAGTACGAAGAGAAAAAATTAAGGGAACAGAGAGAGTATGAAGAGAATAAATTAAGGGAACAGAGGGAACAGAGAGAGTA
>MUZC01004471.1:330201-351069 GCA_002072015.1 Radix auricularia | reverse complement strand
AAATAGATTATCACTTATGTCTAATGATGTAAGACCTCGCATGTGTAAATTTTGTTGGTTATTGCTGCTAAAATGTCTTATTTTTGGAGACTATGTAACTATGTAAGTCGAGTTTGTTAGTAGTGTGTTTTCCATGATGTAATAGATTAGGGATTATGAATATGATGAATGTAAAAAATTCATATGATGATGTTTATGTATTAAGGGCAATTATTTTCATGATGTGTTATGAATGTTTAGTGATTCCATACCCTGACTTATTTTGCTTGTGAGATTCTACTAGCAAGTAGAATCTAACGGAAGAGGGGGGATATGTCAAGGTATGAGAATCACTGTCAATGAATGGTTCTGAGTTGTCAATCAGTGTTGTGAGTTGTCGTGAGAATGTTTTGAACTTTATTCAGTTTACGGACTTTTGAATGTCAGGCAATGACTTGAGAGTGCGCGCAAGGGCTATATATAGTGTGGGTCTGTGTAGTGTGTCAAGAGACGAGTGAGAGACGAGAGTGGAAAAAGATAGGAGAGACTTGTAACGTCAGTGTGTGGACGTTCGGCCAGAGCTGTGTAATTGACGGATGGTGTTATCGAGGTTTGCTCGAACACTGGAAGGCTGTGAACCTGTATGCGTATGCTGTGATGTCTCGATGGCTGTATGAAGGATTTATACGTGCATTTATAGTTCAATAAAGAACACCTTCTATTCGACAAGAGTCTGTCTTTATTAAGATTGAATCCAGAACCCAGTACGCAACAGAGATCGTTTGAAACATATTGTTATTGACTATAATAACCGATGGGATCTATGAAATGTAAACACTTTACAGGCCAGTGTGACCTAGGAGTATGGTGGACGTCATTCAATATTACCAGTAAGATGGACGTCATTAAATATGACCCACAGGATGGACGTCATTCAATATTAACCCTTAAGATGGACGTCATTCAATATTAACCCTTAAGATGAACGTCATTCAATATGACCTACAAGGTGGAGGTGATTCAATATGCACAACAAGGTTGACGTCATTCAATATGACCCACAAGATGGACGTCATTCAATATTAACCCTTAAGATGGACGTCATTCAATATGACCCACAGGATGGACGTCATTCAATATTAACCCTTAAGATGGACGTCATTCAATATGACCCACAAGGTTGGGGTGATTCAATATGCACAACAAGGTTGACGTCATTCAATATGACCCACAAGATGGACGTCATTCAATATTAACCCTTAAGATGGACGTCATTCAATATGACCCACAGGATGGACGTCATTCAATATTAACCCTTAAGATGGACGTCATTCTATATGACCCACAAGGTGGATGTCATTCAATATGACCTACAAGGTTGACGTCATTCAATGTTGAGTAATTATTAAAGATTTATTGTCATCAAAGCATGAGGTAAACATATATATTTGTATATTGACATTGGGGAGTAGATCAAAGCAGAACTTGGGACGAGAGGTAGCGCTCTCGACTGTCATACCGATGGTCACGGGTTCGAATCCACACGAAGGTGAGGATTTGTTCTCGCGGCCTGAGGAGTCCCCGAGTCACCCAGCTCCGAATGGGTACCTAACTAGACAATAGTTAGGCGGCTGGGGTAATGCGTGGAACCCCTATAGCCGTGGCCTGTGACCGCTGCATCACTTGCCAACAGATCATCTCTCATGGTCTGTGGACGCAATTATCTTCTGCATAGAAGGAGCGTCTGTATATCTAAGATAAGATAAGATTGATGCCATTCAATTATCACTGAAAGCCACTCGCTGGAGTACTTTATGTCAAACAAGTACCCATGTAAGCCACTCGCTGGAGTACTTTATGTAACACAAGTACCCATGAAAGCTACTGGCTGGAGTACTTTATGTAACACAAGTACCCATGAAAGCTACTGGCTGGAGTACTTTATGTAACACAAGTACCCATGAAATCCACTGGCTGGAGTACTTTATGTCACACAAGTACCCAAGAAAGCCACTGGCTGGAGTACTTCTAGCAATAATATGTCATCGAGCTATAGGAGAAATCCAAACTCCCATTCAGCTGGACAACAGGAAGTGGGTCAAAATTCCAACACTAAAAAACACGCACATGCAATCAACGGTCGTATTCACCGTTCACACAGGTTTTTTGTCCGATATGTGAGAGAAAAAGAGAGAAAAAAAGTGTTCTGTATGTGACTGTAGAAGTGCAGTATTTATTGCTAGTATGGTATACTTACATGTCTGTGAGCATCTTGAAAATCTCAATATAACCGTTGAGAATGTTTCCTCGGTACACACGCCACCTGACTTCTGCGTCCTGCCTAGGTCCTGACCCAGTTGGTCTTTTTGTTGGACATGGCCTCCAGAGGGTGGGATCATGAAGTGAAACCACCATTTGAACCCACTTACCATTATCTCAACAATAACATTTATGCCCTGCCAAGAGCGGCTCTCAGGACATGTCCAAATACAAAATTAATTAGAGATGAGAAATATGATTTCAACACTTTCCTTTAGAGAACCTATGCTGGCGATCACTCAGGTTTGAGTTATAATAACAGAAGTTTCGCCCTAAAGGATGCTCAATGCCTTGACCTGGTCTTATGACGCTCAAAACCTTGACCTCGTCTTACGACGCTCAACACCTTGACCTGGTCTTATGAGGCACAAACAAAGTGAACGATAAAATATATCTTTATTGTGTGTTTAAGGTTCAGGACTTTAAATTAGACATGAGAATTCGTTGATTTTTTTTCATAATATTTTTATTTTCGTTGTGTTGCACATTATTATTATTATTACTAGATACGCCCCGCGGCGTAGCATACGCCACTGACTTGCTCATTTATAGATAGTGCAAAGAAAAAAAGGGGGGAGAGAGAGAACGGACACAAATTACTGCACGAAGGAATCAAAACAACGTGAGTGAACGTCGGTGAGGTGGGTGGAGGGACCAATCATAAACTGTGATTGTCTGACTCTAGCGTGGGTCAGCCATGCTCGTAACAAATATAGGCTTAAAAAAAAGATTTTTATAAGTTGACTAAAAAGAAGAAAATAAATTAAAACATATAGATCTAAGTTAATTAAAGTACTTTAATTTAATATGACTAAAATCGTAAGAAGAACTAAAAGAATTGATTATATTCAAAAATAAAATGCACAGCGCGACAAATATTTACAGGGGACGGGTGGGTGTGGGGTGTGGTCACCCATGGCGAGACTGAACTCCAGCAAACACGTGAATGTCAACAACAGAAGGCTACCATACCTTTATATAGAGATACACTAAATGTGGGGCGGGTGCTTATGAGGTTTTATACATGCAGTTCACTCATCAGCTCACTTATAGATCTCTTTTTTGCCTTCTAAATTATAAATCTTTAATTTTTATACCAAACACCTATCTTTGTGTTGTATTTCTAAATTAGAATGGGATTTTGAAGCACCCTCCCCACATTTTTATTCATATTAAATCAAGGTACTAAAACTTTTAAGTTTTAATTTATTTTATGCTTTTTAGTCCACTTATAAAAACGAGTTTTTTTTTCTTGTTAACCTCTATTTATGTTCTTCTTTTTAGTCCACTTACAAAAATTAGCTTTTGAAAAATCGTTTTTTTTTTAAAATTTATTTTACTATTATTTTTTTATTAATATATTTATTCTTATACCAAACACTTTATAAGGGCCCGCCCAACGTTTTAATACCACGGGAATGTGGTCACGGGATGAACTCTGTGGCAAGTGAATGTCAACAACAGCAGACAGACACATATGCTATATAGAAATAAACTAAAAACTTGCATTAATTTAATTACGGTATATTCGATCGATCTGAAATTTTGACACAATGCATTGTCGTCCAAGATCTATCGATTGTAAAATTTTGAGATCTCTAGGACCATCACAAGTGGTTTCATTTCACTTTGGAAAATATGCAATTTTGCGAACAAACAAAAAGAGAAAAAGACAAACAGATAAAAAGGAACGAAAAAGACAAACAGATAAAAAGGAACGATAGCAAGTTAATAAAAACGTGGAAAAAAGGGAGGGGTTGAGAACGGGCACAAACACATTTTAAAAAATTAAAAAATACAGTTTTCGCTGGGACTTGAAACGCGTGTAAGGTAGGCGTGATAACCACTACACTACGAATCAAGTGAACGCAAGAACCATTGTTGGACCACCTCCGCTTGCCAACTTT
Source organism: Radix auricularia (assembly GCA_002072015.1). Taxonomy (NCBI): domain Eukaryota; kingdom Metazoa; phylum Mollusca; class Gastropoda; family Lymnaeidae; genus Radix; species Radix auricularia. Next base: position 346,864 of record MUZC01004471.1, on the reverse strand, counting down.
AAACTGATTGGTCGACCCCAGCGAGGGTCATTCGCCATGCTCATTGGCAAATACTCGCGTTGGTGAATTATATATAGAGATTATTATTATTTGAAGACGCTTGCTTGTATGTAAAACATATTTTACCCATGTGTTAAATCAAAAGTCATTGTGTGTGTCATTTTCTTTTGGTTGTTGAGTCTTTGGCTCTAATGACCCCGCGTACAACGTCTGGAGTGAGCCTCAACATAAAGGCACCGCTATACAGGCATTCGTACTCAGTTCTAGCGCTGCATGGCCTGGCGACATCCCCTATCACTGCTGAGCAACACGCCACCAGGTTTGCCAGTGTCTCCAGCCATCCCACATAGGTGGTAGCCGGGGTCCCTCTTAGGTTATATCTTTGTGCCGCGGTAGCTGTTTGTCGGACCGTGTCCAGTCCACATTTGCGTTACGAGGAACTGGCAGCTCTGAGGTAATTCTCACCACAGATCTTTCTTGTTCGGTCACGGTTCATTGTGTTAAATCGTCCTTGCCGTGGTACCAACTGTCCAGCCTAGAAGCCATCTATCAACTTGTGAAGGTGAATTTTTATAGTGACTGATAACTGGGGAGGGAATCAACAAGACCGCATGCACGCATCTCAGTGTTTGGATTTTAATATATTTACAACACCATACACAAATTCCAGTGTCCAATTACTGATTTTATAATCTATTTCATCAAGCATGCGCGCGGGTTTTGAAACATATTTGGTTACCATTCAATGCCTGGTGCGCACTGTTGGAAGCACGCAGCGGTGCCGCGTGGTACCTCCGATTCCTTGTCTGGTGCGCACTGTTACAACAAGCACGCAGAGGTGCGGCGTGGTATCTCCCACCCCCTCCCCCAAGAGCAAACATTAACACAAACGAAAAACCACATCGAGCCAATCATTGCAAAAATAAAGTGGACCCTCCTGTCCAATTTTATCCCCCCTCCCTTTGTTTTCTTCTCATTTTCCCCATTCGTCACAGTCACGCCCTTGTCCTTTCCATGTACGTCATCCCAACGGCTCAGAAAACTACTGAAGGGCAGAGAATCCGTGCAAACGGCACGAGGGTTTAGAATCCCACAGCTCTCTCATTACCACCCCTACATGGCCGAGTTTATTATTTTATATGTACGCAACTATAACGGTTGACATTCGGGGGGGGAGGGGAGGGGGGCTTCGATGACATCCACATAGACAATGAAATAATGAATTGTTGTTTTGTTCTTGTTAACTGTTGATCTCCGTTGGACTGACTCGGCGCAGTTTGTTGGGCTAGAAGTAGAACCCAAAGAAGTTTAACAGCAGAGCTCCTTATCTTATCTTATATGTTACAGACGCTCCTTCTGTACAGAAGATTATTGCGTCGTTCGTATTTCTATGGTTTGTGTTTAGTCCTATATTCTTACTAGAGTTTTAAATGATGATAAAGTGTTGGCTTTCCTGGTTTCTTCAGGCAACCCATTCCACGCCCGAATACCGGACGGAAAGAAAGAAAACTTGTGTCTGTTTGTTCTTGCATATGGAATAAGAAAGGTGTTTTTTATCTTTATGTCTATCTGAGGGTTGTATTAAATTATCTTTGTGTTGTATTTCTAAATTAGAATTAATTGCCTTATGTATGATTACTAATTTACTCTTGGTTCTTCTATCCTCTAGTGTTTTAAGGTTTAATGATTAACTAATGGTGTTACTCTTGTCAGTTTTGAATATTCTCCAGGAATGAATCTGGCAGCTCGTTTTTTTGTTTTTTTTTTATTTATTCTAACTTATCAATATTTTCTTTGGTGGAAGGGTCCCATACAGAAGATGCATATTCTAGTATAGGTCTCAACAGGGTGAGGTAACATTTTAGTTTTATATCTTTGTTACATTTGTAAAAGTTTCTTTTTATAAAGCTCAAGGTTTTGTTTGATTTTTTAATAACTTAGAGAAATAAGTAGTTCGCAAACTGTGTGTTGAGAGATACTGGAAGAAGACAGGATTTACAATCGCAGAAAACGTTTTCATGATAAAAAAAAATAATAATAGTAATAATAAAATAAAAAAATAAATAAAATATTTTTTAAAAAGGATTCTGAATACACTATCACATCCACCACACAGTAGTTTATTCAGATTTCAAAAATTAATTAGCCCTATTAAGAATTAGTATATAAAAGTGAGCTCCTTTAGGCTTAACCCTGGCCAAGTGAACTGATTTTATTTATGATCTCCTAGAGCAGTGATGGCAAAACTGTGGCACGTGTGCCACAGTCGGCAACGCAGAGCCTCATCAGCTAGTACGCGACTAAAGTATTACTTCCTTATCAAATCAGCTCAGCCAAACCCGATTTTTTGGGGTTTTATTGGAGTCTTTGGCACTTTGCTATATAAATAAGTGGTTTTTTTGTTGAATTTCGGGCACACGACCCCGAAAAGGTTCGCCATTACTGTTCTAGAAGCTGTGGAGCCTCTTTAAATATAAAGGAAGTTAAAAGAGCTCAGCTGAAGACATGCCGAGAATGACTTATCTGACTTTCATAGAATGATCAACTTCATGGACTGTGTCCCGCTGAGAAATCATAACTCTAATTCATTAACCCTAACGAAAACGACGTAAACCCTAACCCTAACCATAACAGGCATCCTGTAGAATTTCAGTAATCTTTAGTTCTCCGAATTTGTTATCTTTAACAACCCCCCCACCACCCCACATAAATGATCGACCTGATAAAAAAAAGTCTTTCAAATCCACTGCAGCTATGATATTCTCCAGCAGCCCTCCATATTTAGGTATAATAAATGTGTTCAGGACCCACAGGATAAAAGACGTACTATAGTCAATACTATATATAGATTTTCTTTGATTTCGAGGTAGAGGGTGTGATGGGCTATACCCTTAGCACCTCTTCCACCCCCCGTTCACCAACTCATAACTTAAGATAAACAAATCATTTCAGTTTCAAAAGGATTCTATGATAGACTGCGGGTAGATTTGAAATGCATGTACAACTGAAATGCAATCCCACCCCCACCCCCGCCCCGATCCTCACTGCTCATGTTACGGACTGTATGACTCTAAAATATGTCGATTAACGTCTACTTGTTTCCGGTAGAACAGGGCTGTCCAAACTTTTTGCAAATAGTGTCATATTCCATTAAGTAAAAAGATGTAGGGGGTAGGGGGCGTAAAGCTAATAAACAAAATTGATATACTTAAATACTGAGTTAAGAGCTTTTCTAATAAAACATTGTTTGGTTTATTTATTTTTTTTCTTTCTAATAAGACTGATAATTTGTGGGAATAGAAATGGAATACTACTAACTCGATTTTTTATAAAGACTTTATAAATAACTTATATGACATCATTTAAATTATTAAAAATTGGGATAATAATTGATAACTTATAGAATTAAAATGTTTAAAAATATATAATAAGTATTTTATAATAAATAGAAATCATTGAACTATAACTAGAACCCTAAAATGTGTGTCCAAACATTATGAAGTAAAAGTTATGTTAAAATTTTAGTCAACCAATGCACAAAATTAGTAAATATAACAGGTCACAAATTCACTGAATTTTTAAAATCATTATGCATGATGGTAAAACAAACAAACAAACAAACAAAAACTGTCAATTACTGCTATCTTTCGACGTCACTGTATTTTGTACTCAAATCAGCACATTATGTCGGATTTTTAAAAAATGTTTCCGTTAAGGAAAAATCCTCGAGTCTTTTAATAATTTAAGATGGGGGCGCAGACCATATAATTTAAGATGGGGGCGCAGACCATATAATTTAAAATGGGGGCGCAGACCATATAATTTAAGATGGGGGCGCAGACCATATAATTTAAGATGGGGGCGCAGACCATATAATTTAAAGATGGGGGCGCAGACCATATAATTTAAGATGGGGGCGCAGACCATATAATTTAAGATGGGGGCGCAGACCATATAATTTAAAATGCGGGTCACTTTGACCCCGCAGACCTTTATTTGGACATCACTGCAATATAACAATTTATTTTAGGGCAGGTCGATGCATCGCATACTATTGACTTGTGCGTTATTTATTTTTTTGGAAGCAATGGCTGAATGGAAATACTACACACCAGGGTTCGGGAAACTTTTTTGTCTGAGAGAGCCATAAAACCAAATATTTTGTCTGAGAGAGCCATAAACACCAAATATTTTGTCTGAGAGAGAGCCATAAACACCAAATATTTTGTCTGAGAGAGCCATAAACACCAAATATTTTGTCTGAGAGAGCCATTAACACCAAATATTTTGTCTGAGAGAGCCATTAACACCAAATATTTTGTCTGAGAGAGCCGTAAAAACCAAATATTTTGTCTGAGAGAGCCATAACACCAAATATTTTATCTGAGAGAGCCATAAACACCAAATATTTTGAAAAGTAATTCTGCGAGAGCCATACATTATGATTAAAACTAACAATTCAAGTAAATGTGTACATTATGTGCAATGTCAACACTAAAATAATAATTATGTCTCTGAATTCTTTACATGCAATTAATATACAGATCAATGGAGTCTGAATGATTTATTTTTTTTGTATAATCCAACATTTGTCTGAGAGCCAGATGCAGCCATCAAAGAGCCACATCTGGCTCGCGAGCCATGGCCATGGTTTCCCGAGCCCTGCACTATACACGTATTTCACAGATGGGAATCATTAACTGTTGAAAAAAAATGGAGTCGGGACGTTAAGAAAAAATAAGAAGAATTTGTTGCCAGAGGAGTGTCAAAGAGACAGTATTGAAAAATAGTGGTGGGCTGGGAGGAGATGGAGTTAAAGATAAAGAGAGAAAGAGGGGGTGGGGAGTAGAGAGGGGAAAAAAGGAAATACGACTCGTTAATATAATAGTAAGATTGATTGGGAGAGGTGTAAATGGAAAGAGAGACGAGCCGATTAAATATCTTGGTTTCACCAGTTGTCCCCCCCCCCCCCCACAACCGATCTTCAGCGGAGGCGCTTCAATTTATCAAACGCCAGTCTGTCTCCCACGAAAGGGATATCAATAAAGAGCCATGAATATTAAGTATTTCGTGCATTCAAATTTGTGCTTGGTATGAAAATAGCATCTGCCAGATAAAAATATCTTTTAATTTGAAGAACATGGTAGTTATTCATTTTCTATCATATATTTGCGTGTTACATATATATATGTCTTGTGTTGTGGGTTGTTCGTCCATCGTAGTCAACGATGACCACTCTCATATTAGTTCAATGCCAGGCCGCCACGTGTGTTCTATGGTGGCTTATAACCCTATTCTAGCACGAAATTTGTGTCAGCATGTCGGATAAGAGATGGATGGCCTTGGCAGCCTGTTGTCTATTAGCCTCACAGACAGCTGCGCTATTTCGTATCATAGAGAGCCAGGGGGCCAGGGGGCCAGGGGGCCAGGGGCCAGGGGGCCAGGTGGCTCGGTTACTGGCTCCTGCCTCCGTGGAGTCATGCCTTCACAGCAGATTTGGGTTTATCCTTGTAGTGCTTACGAGGACCTCAGGGTGCTCTATGCCCTTCAGTTATCTCAACATAGGGGAGGCGATGGCCGGGGCGTGCGGACTACACGCCCCGCCCAGCGTAGTTGCCATTGCATGAAGCTAGTCTGGCTGCTGGGTAGTCCTGTCCTGGCTAATACCTCGGTGTCTCGAACTTTTTCCTGCCATTTTATAGTGATAATTTGTCGTAGGCTTTTGGTGTGAAAGTGGTTCAGCAACCACGCACGGCGTTGGTATAAGGTCGAAGTTTCGCATGGAGCACTCCATTCTGTATTACATTGTATATACTTTTAGTTTTATTTGGGTGCTGATTCCCCTTTTATTCCAGACACTGTCATGCAATCTGCCAAATGCTGCACTGGCCTTTGAGAGTCTCATCTCCATGCGCGTACTCATAGACGTCACTAGGGTTGGTGATCTGGATCACGGTGTCACCCCCTCACGATCTACCCTAGGGATCTACTCTGAGTCTGCCGGTTCCAAATAACGGGAACATACAGAACTTAACATTTTGGTGTCACCCTTAATGGTGGTTTCACCAGGTGCGATCGGCACCTCCCACCTACCCCTGGTGACGCCTCTGCCCGTACTTCAAACTTCTGTTGGCCTCTCTTAACAACATCCCACCCATCTCATTCTCGTTTAGCATGTCCGTCTTCCACCTCATAATGTCTATATAATGTCTTTACTGCCCTACATGTTAGCCTTCTACCTTCTAATGTCTGTCTATATAAAGTCATTATTACCCTACAGGTTAGTATTTTGTTTACATGACCCCCTACCATCTTGTAATAATTTCTCTTTCTTTTCTTCCTTTTTATTTTTTTAAAATTGTAAGACAAATTTAAAGAACGCTTGTTACTACTTACTACAACGGTTAAATAATTCAACTCAGAGGCGGCAATAACTTTTCCGGTGGGCGCCCACCTCACAATTGACTAGGTAACTTCCCCAGATAATTAAATATGACACATGTCCTTACACGCATTTTTATGTTTATCTAAACTTAATTTTTTGCACGTATCAGTTAATTATTTTACTTTTTGTCTCCTGTTGTTAAGTGTGTAATGCGCGTGCACGGGGCATGAATTACACATGAACAGATCACAGGATGAATACCACTCTGTACTCGTACATATTCAAATAAAATTCAATGAGGAATTAATAAGAATAATAAAACCACTCGGTTGGTCCAATACTACCAATTAGTTTTGCTAACGTAGCAACCAGCAATCCGATTGGCTAAACATGTTAATTTATTGATTAATTATGTTAAGGTGAATTTTGCATTATTACTGAACTATGATTTGCGTTTTTACCTTTTTACTTTCATTTACTTGTGATTTAAGGGGAGGAGGGGAGGGGGGAAGAAAGTTTAACGACAAAAGAATGAAATTCAAAATGCTTTTTTTCGCGACGTAATTTCTAGTGGCTGACCGTGACTTTCCCCACCTTAATCTAAACAGTACGTGTTTTAGATAGGTCTTTAAAATTTTACATTTCATTATTAAATACGTTACTCGATAGTTCTGAGTTCATGATTCTTGCTAAATAATCTCAAATCCTAAATAGTTATAACTTGTGTAGACTTTATCAACACTCTAAGGCAAGTGGTACAATACGTACGATGCTCTTGCTTTCTTTTGGGATTTCATTTATGTTAATTTCAACAGGGACTCGGGGGCCGTTGATTATGTTTTATGGGTATTTTATCTCTGTTGCATACTCTTTATTCATACTTACATTACGATCGTAATGTATTGGTTTTCCTCATTATAAAAAGTGTTCGGTGCTTTAAGGACACGGGTGTAAATTATACTTTATCTATAACAGTGTATTTTTTCAAAGTTATTTTATTCAATGAATCCTTAAACTTTTTCTTTTTAATATTTGTTTCTATTTGCATTTATACTTATTAATATTATTTTAACACTTTTTCTTTTCTAATTTTTACATTGCTGTTGTCACCTCACATCATTCAAGTGTTTGCCGCCCTTTAAAGAAATAGAAGATTGTTAATTTTTTCCAAAGAAATGTGTAAGCTACTTACCGAAAATCACCGGTTTTGTTGATTGTCTCGGTCACGTGCTTTCACCCTTAGGTCCAAACCGAAAGGGAGTCAACTTTTGCGTCGGAAGAAATAATCGCCGCCACTTGGAGCAGCCTCGGCCACACTGGCGTCAGGAGTACAACATCATGTTCAGTTATGTCCCTTAGGAAAAGGGTATTTTCCCTTCTCGAGCCTAAAATGTGTTATATCTTTGCTTTAAAAAAAAAACAGTAGTTATGAGTTTAGTTGATACCACACAAACTGTTGAATTCAGGCTAAGTCTATTTCACTGTAATAGGACTTGAATGCTATTTAGATTATCGCAACAGGCGTCGTGGGGATTTTTCTGGGAACAATTAAAAAGAAAACACACAGAGGAAACGCTTTGATGTGCTGGCAATTATTTGCATAGATGCTAAGCTAATGATGTATCCGTGTGCTTTGTATGAGGGAAAATATATCCGTAGTCTGAGCTTTGGTGAAGGAAATTATATTAAACACTGTTGGCTTATATCCCTGATGGCTATTCGTTACTCGATCATCAGCTCGTTCTGTGATGAGATGATACGAGTTGTTGGGCTAGGATGTCAGCTGACAGAGACATGAAGATTTCCGGGGACGTTTAGGTTAATATAGTGGATGGTTACCTTAAACAAAATCACGGTTCTCAAAATAAAAAGAGACATTCAATACTTAACATTTTCACTCGTAGTGTGAACATTTTAACCGGTTTAATGACTTTGTTAATTTAAAACTAAGAGTAACTAGTATTGTGAATAATTGTGGATTTATAACAGGTTAAATCTATGAAACTCGTCTCTCAAATGATGGTAAATAGGGCCCCAAAAGTTCAGAACCGGTGCAACAGATTCCGTTACACACACCTACTACGGCTCATAGACAACGCGAGGTCGGGGCACCATTGTGACCTCCTAATTGAAGAGTCGTAATCACGTCACATCCTCTGACTAGCGAGATCTTGTGCTGACAGGTTCCAGAGGTAAATATCCCGCCAGTAGATAGATTTCTGATATGAACTATCGTTGACATGGGCACATGGGGGGGGGGGGACCCATCCCAAACATGGTTATAAGGCAAACGTCAGCGTCTTTGCAAAAAATAAAAAGAGAAATAAGCGACCCATAAGAACAAAGTTTTTGACTATAATTACCTTAGATATGAGCAGAGGCGTCGCTAGGGTGGGTGTCACCCGGGGTGGTAGCTCATGGTGTCACCCCTTCACGACTTAAGGGGTGCCCATAAATGACGTCACGCGAAGTAACCGATTTTACCCCCCCCCCCACGTCATACTTTGTCACAAAAACTTAGACCCCCATTTTTTTCGATATTACGTCACAAAGCTTTGACACTCCCCACACAAAAATACCCCGTATCTTCTAAATGAAAATTATCATGTGGCAAATTATTTATTGATTTATAGTTACGCGTTTTGGGGTGATTTCACATGTTTTTAAAACTCACCCTTCCCTCTCGTCACACATCGTCACAGATGTGTGACACCCTTCCGCCCCATCCCCTCCCCCGGCACTCGACGTCATTTTTGCATAGAACTCCTCTCAGTCTTCCAGTGCCAACTAAAGCGAATATGATTAATTTTTCTATTTTTTGTCAGCACCTCTCGCTCCCCTCTAGTGAATTAATTTTAAAAGAGAAAACAATTTATTAGCACATTAAAAAATTTTTGTTTACTAAAGATAAAACAGTAAAGAGAGAGAGAGAGAGAGAGAGAGAGAGAGAGGGAGAGAGAGAGAGAGAGAGAGAGAGAGAGAGGGAGAGAGAGAGAGAGAGAGAGAGAGAGAGGGAGAGAGAGATGTGTAAAGAACCAAAGTAGCGTAAATATCCAGACTAACTCCTAAGCATCTTCCTCGCCCTACAATAACAACAAAGCGTATTTTTCCGCAACACACCCGAAACATAAAAGCAGTTAATGACATTCAAAGTATTTCAAATATAGAAAATAATTCCTTACCCCATGAATTTTTTTTTAAAAATATGGAATAACGCGTAGATCTAATATTATTCTTTATGGACCCGCGTTTGTAAGCACAAAACAGCTATGTGGGGATCAATGTTCGCTCTAAGGTTTGCCGGTTGTTGTGCTAAATAAAAAAACTCGTGTGCAGAGTTTAACAGTTCACCATTTTTAGTGTGCAAAATTTTTGGCATCTCACAAAAATACATGCATCAATTGGATCGATATAGATCTAGACTATATTAAGCGAAAAAAAATTGTTTAAATAAAAATATAGCAGATTATAATTAAATAAGCAATTATAAATGTATACGTCTGTTCCACTGAATATAAATATACATTTATATGTTCATCAAATGCCAACATACCCATATGCCGCTAATCTATTCTGGGGCACTCTGTTGTCAGTCAACAAGTTCCATATTTATAGACTTTGTCAAGGTTGATTTGATGTTCGTCATTCTGACAAGATTTAATCCTCATAAGCAAGTCTAAATGTAACTCTTACAACATATTTCTAGATTATAATTTTCTAGAATTCATTAGGCTAAATCCACGTTCGCAATCAGCGCTCTATGCAAGAAATGTAGCACAAATACCCAACAGGATGACAATGTTGCTAAATTATTCTTCAGTCATGACAAACTGAATCACCTCATCGAAAGTCTGAATCAACCCACATTTTTTTCTTGGAGCACAAATCTTAAATTACGATAGTGATCCATACTTTTCTCCACAATGTCTTCATAGCTTTAAAGAATAATTTGTATTTAGAAACTAGGGCACAAAGTTTTGCTTCTTCAAAATTAAAATTTGACGTGTCGACTAACGCTAACAACTCAAATATTCACTAAAGTATCAATTAGCAGCCTCTGCAGACCAATGAACATTTTCACAAAGTTGATGTCCTCTTAGGTTATTGATCCTTCCTTTTTACAAACTGGTATACCTTCCTAGTCATTAGATTTTTTTCTTTGTAACAGCTTGCTTAATTTGGCAAGTTCTCCAAATACTTCATGAATGACACTAAGGGACAGTCCGAAACTGTGGGTATGTGCGCTTCTTTAAACAATATTTATTGACTGGGTCATAATACAAACGTGCCTGCTCTTCGCAGTATTCAATAAGGTCTTGTATGTAATTTTCAACAATCTTTGTAAAGCAAAGTGGCGTCAAAGCAATCTGACTTCAGTGTCGTCTAAAAAATAAATCCTGCTCTAGGTGTCCAGGGCAAACTGGTTTGTTATTTCGAAACACTCCTTTCACCACACTGTCACCCCCAACACTCCTTTCACTACACTGCCACCCCCAACACTCCTTTCACTACACTGCCACCCCCAACACTCCTTTCCCTACACTGTCACCCCCAACACTCCTTTCACCACACTGTCACCCCCAACACTCCTTTCACTACACTGTAACCTTAACACGACTCCATTGTTTTGATTAAAATACCACACCGGCTTGTTCGTGACATCAAAGTCCTTTTTGTAAGTTGTCGGCGAGTGATATCAAAATCTTTGTTCTGCTCGAAGGCTAGTCACCAATGTTAACTATTTTCATTATTTGACATTATTTGATATTTTTCTTGTATTATCGTTAGACGAATGAATTGAATGATGTTGCTAAAGTCTGTTTGCTGTGTGTGAGAGATGGAAGATACATTCTGGACATTTATACTTGTTTCCTTAATTGAATTTAACAAAGGATGTGACTGAGTTCCAGGTAGAATAAGAAATAAAGTCGCTACTAACTTCCATGACAAAGGAGCAGAAATTCTAATTTTTTACCGATTGAAATTTTCTGCGCGGTAACTCAAATCTTAAAGGGAACATTGATGGGGATGGGACCTACGAACCAGACCACCTATATATAAACATGCATATCTATGCTTGCACGCCTTTAAAATAATTTTTATCTAAAAATGACAACAATTACGCCGCCACCCCTCTGTGGTGGAGGGAAGGGGGTGGGATTCGTCCACGATGTCAATACTTCAAAGCTCAGTTTGCTTGGTATCTTTAAAACAAAACATACCGCTTCTTTATGTCCAGCGTTTTGGACGATTCCCTGGTGCGGCTGTTTCTTTTTTCCCCATGATTTGGTTTATTTAGTTTGTGTTTTCGGACTGTTTTATTATTTCAAGTTTACTGATATTTTTTTAAATTAAAATGTTTCCATTTTAACGTATTTTCATTGTATTTCGTTCTAGATGTCTTCTTTTTTTTCTGATATAAAATCAACACAGTAAAATTTTAGTCTTTGATGTCACCCCCCTGATGGTGTCACCCGGGGCGCCCCCCCGCCCCCCTAGCAACGCACTGGATATGAGACTGAACTAAACGTATTGATTATTTTCATTATAATACGCACTGTGCGACATGAATTTACAAACTGAACGTGATGAGCTCCCCTTGATGTAAAACACGGGAATGTGGTCATCAATGGATAGAGTGAACTCCAGTGACTAATGTTCCCTCTAAGGCTCGTTGGTCCATGTGCGAACTTAAAACGCTCGTGTGCAAAGTTGCACAACATCATCTTTGTGTGAAATATTTTATTAAATTTCCTGCGCGGCGATTCTAAACTACTGCGCAGCGTTGGTCAAATATCAGCGCAGCCGCGCAGTCACTCAGCTTTAAAGGAACATTGCCCGTGACGCGTGTAAGTCAACTATAGCAGAAGGCTACATAGAGACAGAGTAAACATCCATTAATTTAATTACGGTACTTTCGATTGATCTGAAATTTTGATTCTATACATGTTTGGTGACACAAGTGCATGTCAAAATTTCAGCGAGATATGTTCACGGGAAGTGGTAATTTTTTAATTAGCGTTTTCCCCGCCCATCCGCCCGCCCAACCGACAACGACAAGCAGAGAGACAAGACGGTGAAAGTAATATAAGGGATTTAAACATTACAACGACGGTATGACGCAAGTTTATACGACAAAGCATTTAAATTTGTGTCTGTAGAATAGGGCAAAGGATGTTTGTTAATTTCCAGATCATTTATCGGGAAAGGGTCAAATGTCACCATCCAAAACGTCAGGAACCCAACAATTCATATTACGAAAATGATTTAAAAATCGATGAACTCCCTTTGCAAGGTGCGCCATTACGATGTCACCAAATGTTTCAATTGCAATACTAGAACAATAGCAATACTAGATTGATAAAACAAAGACAACAAAACTGGCACGAAGGAATTAAATTTAAAATTCATCTAACACGCTTCCAACACTCAGATAGTTGCCGATGACGCATTTTCTTCATTTCAAGTCCCAACTTTTAAAAAATATTTTTAAACCCCAACATTTTACAAAATTATAATTAAAATCCGAGACGTTATTTTTTAAATGAAGTAAGTGAGTATGTGAGGATCAGCGGCCCTGTTAGTGCGTATGTTGTCGTACATCAAAGCCGCTAAGTGCGTCATACAGCCCGAATTTTCCGGCAGGGGGATGCTAATGAGCTGTTAGAGTGGTGATGTGACCGTCAGCGTCACGTCTCGAAACAATCCTCGCAATTAGCCACGGGTCGATGGACGACTTGGTAGCACCTGCTTTCAGGGAATTTCATGGATCTGTCTAGGGGTATCATGGATCTGTCTGGGGGTATCATGGATATGTCTAGGGGTATCATGGATCTGTCTAGGGGTATCATGGATCTGTCTGAAATATCATGGATCTGTCGGGGGGTATCATGGATCTGTCTAGGGGTATCATGGATCTGTCTGGTGTCTCATGGATCTGTCTAGGGGTATTATGGATCTGTCTAGGGGTATCATGGATCTGTCTGGTGTCTCATGGATCTGTCTAGGGGTATTATGGGTCTGTCTAGTGGTATCATGGATCTGTCTGGGGTATCATGGAACTGTCTAGGGGTATCATGGATCTGTCTAAGGGTATCATGGAACTGTCTGGAATATCATAGATATTTTTAGGGGTATCATGGATCTGTCTAGGGGTAACATGGATCAGTCTGGGGTATCATGGATCTGTCTGGTGTATCATCTTGGAACTGTCTGGAATATCATGGATCTGTCTAGGGGTATCATGGATCTGTCTGGGGTATCATGGAACTGTCTAGGGTTATCATGGTTTTGTCTATGAGGTTATTAAGGATCAGTATGGAGTATCATGAATCTATCTAGGGATGTTATTGATTTGTCAAGGCTTTCATTAATCTATCTTGAGGATGTTTGCTCTTACAGGTCATCAACAAGCAGCCTTGTTTCTACAATGTCCACAATTAAGATGCCAACGGCTGAACACTATCATCGTAATTAGTAACATAAAATTTAATTTTAATTCATATAAACGTGTAATATTTGTGAATAGCACAAAAAAAATGTGTATGGCTTTTGTTAGACTAACCCATGAGTTGAACGTTACGAGCATTACAGACACTTGTAAAGTATATTTTCACGCCCTATTATTTTGACTCCAACTTGGAAGGCACCAACATTAGGTATAGTTTTTGTTACTTTATTGTTATTTGAGAGGACAAATGTATGTTACTTTATCGTTACATAAATCATAAAGCGTTACATAAGGAGGCTGGATAGCGAAGGCCACAGCGCGCTCGCGTCGCAAGCTAAGGAGCATGGAATCAAGCCCACGCAAAGCCACAATAAGAATGATAAATGACTAGCGCTAAAAAGTCCACCGCTGATATGGAAAGGAGATGGGCGCCGCCAAGTTCCACCAAGCCCCGAGAAAACTACGACCACAAGGTTATGGGACACAAAAAGAAAATCGTTACATTAATTTTTTTCAACCCTCTTTACATTACTTGACCTACTAAGCATATGACCACGTGGCAATTACGAAATTTGTGGACATGTGGAGTATCCGCACGATAGAAACAAGGAGATACAAATGATATGGGGCCGGCCATCTTGAAATCATGCCGGTCGGCAGCGCACCAATGTAATCTACGGATCGGATAGAGACTTAAGATGACGGTGTAATAAAGACTGAATGCTAAAGCTATAGATAAGCGACGTTGCATGATTTTGATACAAGTAGCATTTTAATTGATTATAATAATAACTAGTTTGTGCTGGGGTGCCGTGGCGTAGTAGCCCAATAACTTGTCCTTTATTTTATAATTAACAATCACCAAATCCTGTTCTTACACCTTTCCTTTTCCAAAATTAAAATATGAGCTAAAACAATGACGTCTTATACTTTTTTTGCGGCGAGAATCTTTAATTTATAATTATTTTGCACACCGCCCGATTCACACCTTGTATTAAAATACAATAATCTTCTGTATAGAAGGAGCGTCTGTAACATACAAGATAAAATATAAGCTCAAACAATGACGTCATAGCGATACACATCCAATGACTTTGACTATTATTTTATTTATAGTAATTGATAATAAATATAGCGCTGTATCTCAGCAAAGGACCGGGCTCACACCCCTTTACATGATTAGTTATTTTTCAAAGTTAAAAATCAATTTAAATTCTTTAAAAAACATTTAAGAAAGGTTTTAAAAAACCGTGCGAATGTGGAAACAAATTCAATTTACGTGAAGATGAGAAAGCATCGATGAGAAATGATCGTTTAATGGCAATGATGAAGAAAATACCACCAAAAAAAAAGTTTACTGATTCACGCCACCGATCTACTTCTTCGATTGCTGTTACCAAGTACATCTAACTTTCAGAAAAGGTGGGGAGGGGGAGCTGGGGGGGGGGACTGGATGTGCACTGACGCCTTGTCATGGAGCCGCCCATGTCAGCTGACCCATCAACGCTGTTCATGTTCAGCATTGCAATTAGTGAGCCCAAATATCTATTACTATTAATAAATGTTTTACTGTATGTTCAGGTCATCAAAATGTAATTAGCCGCGGGCAAATGTTACCCTATGAATAATATGAGCGAATTAGCATTTCATTACAGCAGTTTAGCCATGGATGTATTGGCCCATGTATCCAGTCATTTTGTCAGCTAGATAAAAAAAAAACTACACTTTTTCATCCTACGACCTGCTAGCTTTTATACTACACAATTCAAACTTTGAAAACAAAATAAGTAACTAATGGTTTAAATAAAGTATACTACACAATTAACACTTTATAAATAAGTAGTATATAATTATAAGGTAGAACGCTTGTTAAATGAAATATACTAAAAGTGTAAGTCTAGCTCAAGGAACTCTATAATGCTCTCCTTTTGGTGTAATGTGGGGCGTGGGTATGAACCGATGAAAATTATATTTTTAATGGCCAACTTAAGTGAATAATTATGGCATTGTGTGCATGTGGGAAACTAATTATGGCGTTGTGTAAGTGTGGTAGAAAAACCTTGTCTTTGGTTGCAGTTTACAGCCTATTTTTTTGAAAGTTTGACACCCCCCTTACCATTATTTATTATTTTAAAACTAGCCCACGGCACGTTAAAAGGGACGTATTAATTCTTTTAAAAGGCCCAATAGAAAACAAAATATATATGTATATATTATTTTGTATGCACTACCTTTGAATTAAGGGCATACACAGACAGTAGATGTTTACTTGGGGCTAGCATGGCACCAAATGATAGGAGAGCTGTACCAAAAGTGTTTTGTTTCATTGAAATGTCATGCCCACTACATACAAATATAATTTCAAAATTATCTTTAGCATGCATTAATCATTGCTCATTCAACTTATAACACACACAGTCGATTATTCATATTCAAGCACTGGATGACACAACACACACATAGAACGCCTTCTCATTTAATTGCCCCACACGCTCACTTACACGCACGTACACACACGCACGAATAAATTTCATGACTTTAAAAAAAAAAAAGTGCCACGCTTCTCTGTGTAGAACACTTCTATGTGTAGAACACTTCTATGTGTAGAACACTTCTATGTGCAGTACACTTCTATGTGCAGTACACTTCTGTGTGTAGAACACTTCTATGTGTAGAACACTTCTATGTGTAGTACACTTCTATGTGTAGAACACTTCTATGTGTAGAACACTTCTATGTTTAGTACACTTCTATGTGTAGAACAATTCTATGTGTAGAACACTTCTATGTGCAGTACACTTCTATGTGTAGAACACTTCTATGTGTAG
>MUZC01004471.1:309715-329793 GCA_002072015.1 Radix auricularia | reverse complement strand
AGTACACTTCTATGTGTAGAACACTTCTATGTGTAGAACACTTCTATGTGTAGTACACTTCTATGTGCAGTACACTTCTGTGTGTAGAACACTTCTATGTGTAGAACACTTCTATGTGTAGTACACTTCTATGTGCAGTACACTTCTATGTGCAGTACACTTCTGTGTGTAGAACACTTCTATGTGTAGTACACTTCTATGTGCAGTACACGTCTATGTGTAGAACACTTCTATGTGTAGAACACTTCTATGTGCAGTACACTTCTATGTGCAGTACACTTCTATGTGTAGTACAGTTCTATGTGTAGAACACTTCTATGTGCAGTACACTTCTATGTGTAGAACACTTCTATGTGTAGTACAGTTCTATGTGTAGAACACTTCTATGTGCAGTACACTTCCATGTGTAGAACACTTCCATGTGTAGAACACTTCTATGAGTAGATCACTTATATGTGCAGCACGTCTACATTTGTATAATGTCAACACTAAAAGTAAAATATTTATGTCTCTGAATTATTTTTAATAACATTGTTATAGGATTTTATATGCAATTTATATGTAGATAAAACCCCCAAAGTTCCAAAAGAATGGGACCCGAATGATGAATGTGTTCCCGCCAATAAAATTGGTAAAACTTTTAAAATTGGTCCTCCTGACGACGAGATCCCAATTAGAATGAAATCTTCCCGGAAACTGATCTCTACGTAAAATCGTTTTGCCGAGGAGCTGAGCATGTATCCTATCTGAGAACGGGATCCACCCAAAGAACGGTATCTCATCGGTAATGAGGTGCCACGGTGGTCGAGTGGCAGCGCGCTCGACTAGAGTACTGATGGTTACGGTTTCGAATCCATGCGAAGGCAAAGATTTTTTCCCGGGACCTATGGCGTCCATGAGTCCACCCAGCTCCGAATGGGTACCTAACAATAGTTAGGCGGCAGGGTAATGCGTGGAACCCTCATGCCTGTGACCGCTGCATCACTTGCCGGACGCAGTTATCTTCTGCATAGAAGGAGCGTCTGAAATCTACGATAAGATAAGGCAAATAGCTAAATGCCACGGGAAGAAATTTGTTCACGGTGTTTGCTCACGGTAAAAATGTGAGCTTTTAGAATTTAAAATAAAAGTCAGTGACTCCCATGACGCACTTTAAATTGTCCTTATTTTAATGACAGTTTAGAAGTTTTTGTTGCTGTTTATTAACCCCACCCCAGCCCAGCCACACCTGGGTAACCAGAAAGGCTGTTCATATATATGAAAAAATACCGAGAATACACATTACCTATAATTACAATCAACTCAATACTGGTAATTTTATAATAAATTCATCATTTATCTTAAACGTTCCTGATAACTTGAATAATCATGTCCCTTCAATTAGTGTTCGAGAACGGCACAGATCACAATAACTGACGGGTGGCAGTGCCGGCTTTAGACAAAGGCAATCTAGGCAGCCACCTATGGCCTCAATTGGTCTCATCATAAGTGGGGGCCTGGCACAATAATATTTCCATATTTATTTATTTATTTTTCTTTTACATTTAGGGCCACCAAATTCACGTCGCCTAGGGCTTCCAATTCCCTTGGGCCGGCCCTGTGGTGAGTTGGGGCTGGGAAACATGGCGGGCATTAATTAATAAACGATGAACCTAAAAATCCTCCACATTACCATGATCAGTTGTTGAACTTAACGGTGCGTGGCACGGAGCGAACAACGCAAACGGAGGACTTCCATATTTCTAAGATATTCACTAAGAACTGTTTCAAATTAAATGTACTTATAAAACGTATGAGCCAAGAATGAAATGGTCGGAGCAGTCCGTCTGGCTAGAACCGGTAAGGTCCGCCTGAGCAGTATTCTACTTTCTACCGTCACACGTAACTGGACATTAACCTGGTGGGTGGGTGGGTGGGTAAGGGGGGAGTTTTGTTGAAAGGGGTTGGGGAGTGGTAGAGATAGCTATGTAATCAATGCATGGCAAAGCTTTCCTATTAATTATACTTTAAATATTGTAAAATACTTTTTTTTTTTTTGTGTTTTTATTTTTTTGAAAGTTTTTGTGGGGTTGGGGTGGTGATAAAACAGGGCACTCTGTCAATAAACCGAAGTTCATTATAATAGTAGAACTAATATTAATAACAAGACATTTTGCTGCAGTTTGATTATAAACATTAGATTTAGAGCACTTTCACGCGTGCCAAGTTGTCGTTATGTGGAATTATAATTATATAATTTGGCTTTCATGGCCGACTAGAACCCGGCACCGCTGACAGCAACGTCAAGACTCATTTGGTCACGGCCGGTTGTAATGTGAAATTCAACAAATTGTATTCCATATCCCCCCCCCCAGGTTTTATTTGATTGGGCTACCAATGATATTTATTGGTGATAAAGATTATTTGGCTCCGACTAGTTAATTAAACTGTTCCAGATATTTTTACTCTAAATCTTCAACTTAAAAAAAAGTGTTCTAATATTTTTTTTATATATCTCTCTCTCCCAATCTCTTTCTCTGTCTCTCTGTCTCTCTCTCCCTCCGTTCTCGTCTTCAATCATCGACGCTTGCGTTTCTCCAAAAACATAATCCACCTTTTAAAAACCTACAAGTAGACAAGTATCCCTGTCCTGGGTCAGTCACTTAAGAAGGCTATATGCTGCCCTGTTTTTTTTTTTATATTTTTTAAACGTATGCTTCCATATCTGTGTGCCAAGTGGTTTTTTGTTGTTGATCTTTTGGTCGGCCTCTTTTCCGTTTCTATTCATCGCATTCAGAACTTCTCTTGCAGTTTTTGGAAAAAGGTTTTCCAAGAGTAGGACGGTCCATCTCAATATCTTGTTCTTCTGCCGTGTCCAACGCCACGGTGCCAGTGTGCTGATTCTGTTTCAACTAATAAATATTTTATAAATAAATATATGATAAAAATAATAATAATTTTTAACACAATTTCCCTTGCCAACCATAACATCTATCGTGTTGAAACAAACGTCAAACGTAGCTAATAATAGTTAGAACATTATTGGAGAAGGGATTTTTGAAAAATCTCTTCTCGTTCGACTCCCGTTTTTTTTTTAAGCAAGTGTATGAGAATCACTGCGGATGAATGTGTCGTGACTCAGTTCACACCGAGCTCACGTGGATGATTGTTTGTGAGCTCCGATCACGGGGGCGTTGATCAGAGGACAGGAGAGTTCATGGATGTGTCAGTCCAGACCAAGGAGGTTTGTCTTGGTCCAGACCAGTGCTATATATAATTCGGGTGTGTCACAGCAGTGAAGATGGGGAGAGGAGAGTGCGAGTAAGAAGTGAACAGCGCTTGAGAGTCGAAGAAGAGACTCTATCGTTGCCCAGGGTCGGTCGGTTGGACCTAATGCTTATATCCAGCAGAAGCTCATGTGCACGGAGTTGTGCTGATAGTTAAAGACATGTTGTACATTAATTACGAATTTCATACTCGGGAGAATAATATTGCATTTTAAGACAAAGACTTGTGTCAGTTTATGTACGCAAGTTGACGGCAGACTGTAAGGCAAGAGCCCTAGACAGCGAGTGAAAGACGATATTAGCAATACTTTTTAACGCAATTTCTTTTGCCACCAACCATTAGATCTATTGGGTTGAAACAAACGCCAAACGGTAGCTAATAATATTTAGAACAATATTGGAGAAGGAATTTTTGAAAAATCTCTTTTCGTTCGACTCCCCGTAATTTTAGCAGCAATTTTTAGATAGCAATTTTTTGTTTATTTTCAAAATTATTGATGTGAAATTACTTTTAATGAAATCTAGAATGATATTCAATGGGGTTGTCCCGCTTTGTGAATGCTAATGTTAGATTGTTGCGTGGTGCGTATTATATTGGCACATTCTTGGTGTGATGTAGCGTGTGTTTAGTTGCAGAATTACAAATGTGAAATGACTTTTTTTAATGTAATCTAGGTAGAATGCGTTACCTTGAATTTAAAAAATCGAAATTCTTTGTTGGAAATTGCGTTTAAATACTCATTCGAGTTTTTATTACTTGTTTTCTAAACTGTCATAATTTTGGAATAAAAACTGCTTAAATTTTGAAATAGTTTTTAATTTTTTCAATTATTTTAGCAATTTACTCCGTTGGTTTTTTTTTTCACGAAAAGTACGATAACAAAAAAAGTTGAAATATTTGTTAAAAATATTCTGTATAATCGTTTTAATGAAATGTTTTAAGTCTTACTGACTTTTATGGACGAATTAGTTATAATTTAAAATTGTATTTATAAAACAAAAATTTAAAAAGACTTGTTCCAAAATAATAGCAGCTTTAAAGTACAGCTGAGAATGTGACTTTAAAGGTCGAGTGGAACAAATAGGCCTACAATTTGGCTAAAACTGACTTTTAATGGCTATCTTGGGCTGATTCCTTCTTCCTCCGGCGTTTTTCCATCGTCATAAAAAGCCAATTACTATCTGTTAACATAAGATTGTTTTTTATGGAAATAATGCTGGCCTCTTCCGCCGTCTAAATAATTTAATTCTTACCTTTACTCCCCCATCTCGTCACCATGTTCCAGTTAAAAACATCGACTAACAATAGCTAATATTTAAAATTAATAGATTTTTTTTTAAAGTTTAAATTTTAACAAATAAATACAATATGATAATAATAGTAGTAATAATAATAATAATAATAATAATAATAATAGCCTACATGTAATAATAATAATAATAATAATGATAATAATAGTAATAATAATAATAATAATAATAACAATAATAATAATAATAATACTTTTCCAAATGACTGAAACATGAATTTTAAAATGTTTACTTTTTTCGTGAATAATGAATTTAATAATGCAGCAGTTCATAAAATAAATTGACCTTATAATTAATTGACCGTGATCTAGATTAGCACTGGCCTCATTAGCACGGCCATTATGTATGGTTAAAACAATTTTTCTAATCGGTGAAGCACCGCCCCTTGTAGGCTCAAGTATAATAATGTGCATCGGGCGTTGTTACGCGTGGCTCCTATATTTACATTTTACTCCTGATGCCAATAGTACAAATTTGCAACCGAACAACAACGGGTATACTGCTAGCGGAAGGCATGCGTTTCCTGTCAAACATCGCAAGCAAAAAGAAGGAACGTGCTGAATGAACGGTGTGGAAGATTTTTAATAATTAAGTTAAAACACCCCTTTTATAAGCATTGAGGTACATGAGCACTAGAATGTATAAAGCCAACATTCTGACGTAGCATATTCCCACTTAGCATGGTGTGAAAATGTGATGTTGTTGTGTCAGGTGTGTATATGAGCTCTTTTCAGGTTTGCAGATGTGTTGTTGTGTCAATTTTGCATGTGTGCTATTGTTGTGTCATACGCGCATATGTGCTATTGTTGTGTCATGTGTACGTATGTGCTATTGTGTCAGGCGTGCATAAGTGAAATTGTTGCGTTAGGGGTTCATATGTGCTATTGTTGTGGCGGGGGAAGGGTGATGTTCAGAAGAACCCGTGACTCACGGATAACCAGGTGTCGACACTGTCATCCTACGATTTTCTCCTCACTTTTAAAGTACATAAACAAGCCTGGCCTCTTTCTCAAAGTGGGGCCGACAACACTCCCCGTGAAATTGTCTCATGTCGAGATATCACGGCTACGTACCTCTAATGAAGTCAGCTGCATTTTGCCAGCAATATTCCATGAACGATTGCGCGGCCGCACATAAAAGTTATCGACGCCGCGCAGTAGTTTAGAAAAGCCGCGCAGCATATTTTGGTAATGATCACATATTATCTTTATGAGTGGGGTGTAGAATTTTGCACCCCGAAAATAGATGCTGCGCAACTTTGGAACTCGATTTAGTTACTTTACACTTTGGCCAACGAATATTAGAGGGATCATTGCTTGGTTAATGTTTAAATTTAACTTTATCATGAAAAACTTTTTTTTAAAAAAAAACTTTTGACTAGTCACAATGTTTTCTTATTACAAATTACAAAGATAGTCCATCCCGTTGACGGATTGAACTGAGATCCATTTATAGGTAAGCTTCAGGCGACCCCCCCCCCCCCCCCCCCCCCACGTCTTTTAACGACTACTTCACACATTATATTTTGATCTCTCCACCCCAGGAGAAACTCATGTACAATGAGAAAGTATAATTTATAATAAAGTTTTATATAGATTGTGGGTGTGTGGAAGAGGGTATGTTTTTTGTTTACATTCGCCTAACACGCCGAAGGTCGTAGGTTCAAGCCCCAGCTAAGATATCACTTTTTTTTTTAATTAAAAAAAATATTTGTTTTTTTCCCCCCGTAAATTGCTCACTTTCTTTTCGAACATGACTTGGCAACACGGCTGTTCATTCGCGATGTTCTGATTTCTTCGTGATGTAGTTTTTGTCTGTTCTCTCCCCCCCCCCCTAATTTCTTTGCACTATTTATGAGCAAGTCTGCGGCGGCGTATGCTACGCTACGTGCTGCATCTAGTTTAAAATAAATTGACTAACAATTTATATGTATCTCTTTTCAATTTTGATATCAAGGTGTGTGCTTATCTTATCTTATATGTTACAGACGCTCCTTCTGTACAAAAGATTATTGCGTCCTACGTATTTCTATGGTTTGTGTTTATTCCTGTATTCTTACTAGAGTTTTAAATGATGATAAAGTGTTGGCTTTCCTGGTTTCTTCAGGCAACCCAGGAAAATTTGTATGTGTTTGTTCTTGCATATGGAATAAGAAAGGTGTTTTTATCTTTATGTCTATCTGAGGGTTGTATTAAGTTATCTTTGTGTTGTATTTCTAAATTAGAATTAATAGCCTTATGTATAATTACTAACTTACTCTTGGTTCTTCTATCCTCTAGTGTTTCAAGGTTTAATGATTTAACTAATGGTGTTACTCTTGTCAGTTTTGAATATTCTCCAGTAATGAATCTGGCAGCTCTTTTTTGGATTTGTTCTAACTTATCAATATTTTCTTTGGTGGATGGGTCACATACAGAAGATGCATATTCTAGTATAGGTCTCACCAGGGTGAGGTAGCAATTTAGTTTTATATCTTTGTTACATTTGTAAAAGTTTCTTTTTATAAAGCCTAAGGTTTTGTTTGATTTTTTAATAACTTCATTGACATGGGGATTCCAAGATAGTTTCTCATTTNTTATGACTCCTAAGTATTTTGCATCTTTAGTTTGGGTTAGTTCTTTTCCATGGATGAAGTATTTTGAATTTTTTTTGTTTCTTTTTCTTTGTTACTCTTACATTTTTCTGGGTGGAAGGACATACTCCAGTTAGTTTCCCATTTTATTAATTCATCTAAGTCTTTTTGTAAAATTTTGCTATCTTCTTCTGACTTGATTGTTCTATATATTATACAATCATCAGCAAATAACCTAATTTTAGTTCCTGTTGAGATATTGTTGGGTAAGTCATTTATATAAATTAAAAATAGTAAGGGACCAAGGACAGTTCCTTGTAGAACTCCTGAGTTAACCTTTATTGGTGTAGATTTAGATCCATTAATTATTACAGTTTGCTCCCTACCCAATAGGTAATCTTGGATCCAGTGTTGTAAGGGACCTGAGATTCCAAAGTATTTAAGTTTTTAAAGTAAACTAAGGTGGTGAACTTTGTCAAATGCTTTTGAGAAGTCTAGTAATATTGTATCTATTTGATTATTATTATTATCTAAGCCTGATAGATCATCTATTAGACCTATCAATTGTGTTTCACATGATCTGTTCTTTCTAAAGCCATGTTGGTGTGGCCATAGGGCCTTACATTTGTCAAGGTGGTTAACTATTCTGCTATATATTATATGTTCCCGTAATTTACAGGTGATACTAGTAAGTGATACAGGTCTGTAATTACCAGGGTCGGACTTATCACCTTTCTTAAAGAGTGGCGTTACATTGGCTAATTTCCAATCCTGAGGCACTTTACCCTGTGTGCTGTAATGACATGAAAATTCCTTCTTCATTCACGGAAATTTATAACCAGTCGTTGCATATTATCAAAATATTTTGAGAGATTGACCTACAGTTACAGTGTCCTTTCTATATATACAGTATACAGATTCGCCCCCCTCCTCACATTCTAGCCTCCCCCCCCCCACCCTCGGCCCATGTGTCCTAGCCGACTTCACAACTTTTTATCGCTGTTTCAACACATGCTTCTAATAGAGAGTCGGTGGCACTGAATATAATTTTAGAATCGATGAGTTTCGAATATAATTAATTATTAGCTCCGCCTTCAAATGTAACTATGGTTACACGCAAATTTCATTTTTCATTTCATTTTTACTCTATGACTCTATGGAATGTCAAACTTTTTTCTTCCTGTATGCGTTTTTTTCTTTTTTTTTTGGTTTTTTCGAAAAACGTTTTATTTTGTTGAAAATTTGTATAAAAATGTACAAAATTTGCTTAAACTTATAGCTCGGGGCAGTGAAGTATTTCTTATCTTAGATATACAGACGCTCCTTCTATGCAGAAGATAATTGCGTCCACAGACCATGAGAGATGATCTGTTGGCAAGTGATGCAGCGGTCACAGGCCACGGCTATAGGGGTTCCACGCATTACCCCAGCCGCCTAACTATTGTCTAGTTAGGTACCCATTCGGAGCTGGGTGACTCGGGGACTCCTCAGGCCGCGAGAACAAATCCACACCTTCATGTGGATTTGAACCCGTGACCATCGGTATGACAGTCGAGAGCGCTACCTCTTGACCACCACGTCCCACAATTTCAGTAATTTTAAATTAGCGGTCGTTTCACGCTCTAACTTTAATACTAGCATCCTGACCCAAACTGGTCTTCTGTTAGTTTTATTTCTGGTACTAGATACAATTTTATCCAATATACAGTTACTTGAGTTAAGAAGATGGGTTTGTCACATTGCTATTATTATTATTATTATTACAAAAATTTCTTTAAAAAATTCGAAGGGACGTACCTCTTTTAAAAAATTAAAGCAAAAGTAAAATCTATAGTCTCCCTTAACGGTGTTACATATTTTTAACCGAAATTCTTGTTAAATTCATTTTTAGGACTTATTTCTTTATTGCTGACAAATTCATAAATCACAGCAGTGTCACGTAAAATAATGGATCACAAGACGGGCTTCTTGTCATTTGTCTAATATATTGTAAACAGCTGAAAATGTACATTGTACATAAAGATTTTTTCCATAATCAATTAACAACACCTATTACTAAATTGATCAGGTGAATGATTCCTACTGGACCGAAATGATATCTATTGTTGAAAACTGTAATAATCGTGTGCAGTTTTCTGCAATGTTACACACACTTTGCATTTTAAAATTTATTATTTTTTCTATTATTTTTTTTATTTGAGGGAAAAAAAAAAAAAAGGGGGGGGGGGAGCTTTGACCATTGGAACCACAAATAATTTTTTTGTTGCAGATCTGGATATAATTTTTTAATATTTGTCTAATATCATATCATTTAAATTAATTTAAAAACAAAACCAAAAAAAACAGGTCAATTTAAAAACAAATATCCATGTATTTTTTTGTTTTTATGAAAATTTAATTGAAATATTTAGATGTTTTAGCAGCTTTGATAGAATAATTCCTGGGATCTTGAATATAATTACAGTACAAAGTTTGTTTCTGTCATAGTGATGTGCATGGAGTTCCATTGGTGATAGGCAGTTTGCTTTGAGTCAAAAATATTTATTAAGCTCCTAAAAATTTCATAAATCTGTCAAATGAGCATCAAGCATTTATTTTGATAAAATTACACGTCTCAAGGTTGGAAAAGGTGATTTTCCATAAATCTTCCTAAGTATTCTCCAACAAGGCCTGAATTTCTTTCCCCAGATTGGTTTGTGTCTTTTATCATTGGATTCTCTTCTTTTTCTTCCAGTTCTTTGAATCTGTTTCTAATCACATGCATGTCCCTATTGATTTTGTTTTTCAACCTGCTATCTTCCTTAGCCCACTAATCGAGAATTAACAACTATTAAACCCATCATTTAGGCAGGGGACACAAGGTTAGGATGCCAATTTTCACCCATAATGAAGTATTTAAATCAAATCAGATAACTTGCTGCCAGTATTTCTCAATGAACAAAATTTTCTAAAACTCATATTTCACTGTCATTCCTTTTTTTTTCTAGAGCAGCATCAAGTTGACAACACAAATGAGACTTTACGAGCTGAGTGCCAGGTCAAGGTTCAAACTTTTATCATGAACAAATTTCAAAAAAATATATTACACCATGTGATGGGCAAAACCTTTGTCAAATGATGTGATTCCTTTTTCTGATTATTTCTGGAATGTTAACTTTTAAATAGATATTTTATGTTTAGGTTACGCAGGGTTAAGAAACTAGAGGGCTATAAGTGTACCAAATTAGTCATGACTAATTCCAGTAAGGTCAAGGCAGCCATTTCCTCAGTTTGTTGTTTCGGCCACCAAAGAATTCAAAAGTTCCCCAGTTAAAATATATGTAGGATGCCAACGCAACTGCAAGCACCACCAAAGATAATGGCTGGTATAAAAATGACAAATCCCTTGAAATATTTGGACACTTCAAAAATTTAAAAGGAAACCTGAAAGATGAGCTTATAAAGTTGTTTGAATGTGTTGCCAAAGTTGGGTCTTCCTCATTATCCTGCAGAAAAGCTACCCTTCTTTCCACTTCATTGTCACCGTGGCCAAAGTCAGCCACTGATTCAGATGACTTTAAACTATTCTTCAGCTCTTGCTTTACATTTTGTATCTCTCTCTCCAAGTGCTTGGAGGAATCCTTCAAAGTTGTTATGGTTACTTTCACAGCGGAAAAGTCAGCATCAATGGACTGTGTAAGGTCACCAAGCTTCTTTTTCAAAACGTTATTCTCTTTTCTAAACAATTCACTTTGGAACTGGCGATTCTCTTCAAAATCTTCCTGAATTTTCACCAACGAGGCCTGGATCTCTTTCTGCGCTGTAGTGAGTGTGTTGATGATGTGGTTCCTGTCCTCTCGTTCCACTTCGTTGGCTCCTTCTTTGATCTCTCGCAGTTCTGCCTTGAGCTGATTATTCTGCTTGAGAGTCTTGGAACTGAACTCCTCCCACATGCTCTGGAGCTGAAGTTTGTGTTCCTCAAAGGCCTTCTGCAGGTGCCGCTCAAAATCCTGCTGCTGCTTCTTGTGTGACTGCAGATAGCCATCCAGCTCTATACCATATTCTTTCAGTTGGTTGGTGACATCATGACAAAGATCAAAAGAAATGGCAGAGGCTGAAAATTAAACGTAAAAACTTGTGATGTTGGGTGATAATATTTCATCAAATTGGTGTTCACAATTTTAAATTGTTTCTAGGGTTTCTTTGAAAATAAATTCAAGTTGAGAGGGACCTTTCTAAGATAGTCTACTAGAGATAGCAACAAAAAGAGAAAAAAGATTGATATGTGACAAAAGCATTATGTAATTGTTATAAATATTACGAGCATATGTAGATTTTAAGATACTGGTGAAATTTAAAAGTGGAGATGGTGTTAAATATAAAATTTAAATAAGACAACGAACTAGAAGATTAATAAATTATATAAACTAGGGCTGCGGAAATTAACTATTAATTTCTCGATTAATCGGTAACATATTTTATCGATTAAAATTATTTTAATCGATAAAATAGCGATTAAATTCAAGAGGTTATTTTAAATAATTTTTTCCAATTTATTAATAAATTATTAATTATTAATAATTAATAATAGTTTGTTTTTTTTAACGTACAATCTTCTTCATTTAAAAAAAAAGATTTTCTAAGTGTTAACTTTAAAATAAGCTCTAATATTTAAATTTTAAAAATTTTAATTGCCTGATTTTGTTACTTTTCTTGAAATTTTCAGTTTAATAACGTCATACATCTTATTTTTAGCTTAATCAAAATTATCGATTAATTATTCGGTAATTTTTCAAAAGTTAACGATTAAATTTAAATTAATCGATAACAGACCTAATATAAACTAAACCAGAAGGTTTATTTGGTAGTGGTTAATAAAATATCAAACAAACAATGTTATATTAAATTAACAGAGGCAATGAAGTTGAGATTTATTAAAAAGAATCTAAGTAATGTTAGTGGATTTTGAGCTTTATATTGAGAACACAGATAAATTACATAATAACTATTAGGTGAGTGATCTTATATTTGTATACAGTCAGTGTAAGGCTCATTATAAATAATCAAAATGTTTTATTATATAAAAAAAGATTTATCATTAAAAACTGAACCTCACTAGATTCACTGGATATCATGGTAGCGGATGTTTCTGATTTATCAGCAGCACAATTATTCTGAAAATAGCATAATGAATGAAATTTTCCTCATATTTATTTGAAGCTATCTTTTAAAATTTTACTTTTTTATATTATTACAATAATGAGTTCTTTTAAGTGGAAATTATATCTGAAATATGTTAAGTCATTTCATCATTTTGAAAACAATTTGCTTTATAAGACTAAAAAGATTTTTTTTTACAATGACATGAAAAATGCAAACAATACTTTAAAAGTGTCTCTAGAGTTATTCATAGAAGATTTCAATAATTTCTTTTCTATTTATGTTTCTACATTTTAGAGTACATAAATAATTATCACAGTTTCACTGCACCTTAGACATCATTTTTTTACTACTCCGATGAAGTTCCTTCTCTAAAAAATTAGATACTTCCTCTTTATTTCTGGCTTTCTTCATTGAATCTTCCTTTTTCTGCAAGAACTCCATGGTCTAGAGCTGAAAGTGTAATTTGCATAAATGCATCCGTTCTGAGGAGAAACTTTGGGAGGAAAGGATGTGTGGAAAGGTGCTTGGGGGGTGATTGACACAGGGGACAGTTCTAGGCGGTAGGACTGCAAGAGAAAAGTATTGTGTTTTGGCTACCTGGATGGTTTTGGGCGCAAGAAGTAATTAAGATACCAGTGGAATTGAATAACCCAACGTGTAGTGTAAATATACATAAGGGGGGAAATTTGTAAGGGTGGGTGACCCAGGGTGACTGACAGAGTAGAAGCCAGGATTGTATTTCAGAGACCTAAATAACTTTGTGGGAAAGTTTGTAGATTTGCAAAATCTAAGTAACTTTTAACCAATGGGAAACTAACATGGTCATTTATTACTCCTTGCGATGTGTCTCGCGCCATCCAGGAGTGTGAGGGGTTAACAACCAGGTAACCAGGATGTGCAATATAAGGACAAGGAGATGTGAGATAAGAGAGTAGGAAGCCAGGTGGCAAGAGGAAGCTAAGGGAGGCAAGAGTAGTAGCCTGGGAGCCACCAAATAGGGAGCCAGTGTGCCATGTAGTAGGAGTCTGGGGTGTCACTAGGACACAGGACTGAGCACCGAGTAATGTAACAATAGTTAGATTGATAAGTGTTGCACTAAATATAAGAACTGACTTTGCTGAGTAGCGTGTTGTTACTGATTTGAACAAGAGCAGTGAACAAACAACTAAGTTAGAAACCTTAAACACCAAATAAACAATAGATATTGAAACCACAAAGATCTTTTACAGTTCTAAATTCATACTCTTTATTTGTTTAAGGGTACCATCTGTTATTTTTACTGATCCTGAATTCATTTCAAATAAGTGTATTTACAGCAACACTACATTACTTATTTTCATCACCAGCAAATAATTTCTTATATTAAGTTCACCCTAGTACAAGAACATAAAATAACTCATCAACTTTCAAACGTTGAGCAAAGAAAATAAATAGAGCAAAGAACTCTAAAATCAGACATATTAAAAATGAAAAAAAAAAACACACAGCAAGCTCTAAAAAAGAAAGCACGTACTCTGAGTCTCAGTGTATATGAACTTAATATGAAGTGATGTCTTTGGGAAAAAAAACAATTTAAAAGTAATATCAAAAGCTTAAAAGTTATAACTTGCACAAGTTCTGAAGGGAGACAATCAAATCTAATATTATGATAACCAATCATTTTCAATTAGATATAAGTAACTAAACTATTTTATTCACAACAAAAAGTCTTTTAATTAGAATTCCAGACAATTAAAACAACAATAATTTAGATGTGCTCCAATTAAAATTGAACATATCATATTCAAATCTTTAAAATATCAATTTAATTTTTTTAAATGCTGTAACCAATGTAGAAAAAAATGGAATAAATTCTACATATTGCTGAATCAGATTTCATTTGTAATTTGAAAATTGAAAAACAGAGAGGGGTAAACAATGAACTAAACAATATTTAGAACTACCCGCTTCCTCTAATATTTTTTTTGTGTGACTTTCAATTCAGGGTCTAATTCATTACAAAATGGTCTCCCTTCCAATTTTATAGGTGGGACGTGGTGGTCGAGAGGTAGCGCTCTCGACTGTCATACCGATGGTCACGAGTTCGAATCCACACGAAGGTGTGTATTTGTTCTTGGGGCCTGAGGAGTCCCCGAGTCACCCAGCTCCGAATGGGTACCTAACTAGACAATAGTTAGGCGGCTGGGGTAATGCGTGGAACCCCTATAGCCGTGGCCTGTGACCGCTACATCACTTGCCAACAGATCATCTGTCATGGTCTGTGGACGCAATTATCTTCTGCATAGAAGGAGTGTCTGTATATCTAAGAAGAAGAAGTAGAAGTGTACCATGTCTGATTGCCAATCAGAGCTAAATTTTTTATTTGCATTTATTTTGTATCTCTTATTGTTGTCTCTATGTAGGTATTACAAGTATTATAGTTAGTAAGAGAAGGACTTGCCAGGACTTACCTATTTCAACTAACCAACCTGAAAAAATATTTTAAAATAACAGACATTAGAACACCCTAGTATCACCTGTTTAGTGGCAAAGTATCTAATAAGTGTTGTGGCAGAGGAGCAAGGCAGTGGCGTCACTGGGGATGCGGGCCGGTCCGGTTGACTCCAAAATGTAAAATTCTGTATGGCACTGGAAAACTCGGAGGAGTTCTATAGGTTAAGTCGTGAGGGGGTGACACCATGAGCTACCGCCCCAGGTGACACCAACCCTAGTAACGCCTCTGGAGCAAGGCATACTGTAAGATCATAGTGTAAAAGTAAAAGAGGCAGAGGCGTCAATGGGTTCGGTATCAGCCAGTGAGGTAGCTCATGATGTCACCCACTCACAATCTACCCCATAGACCTTTTTCAAGTTTGTCAAAGCCAAATAATGGGAACATAGGTACATAATTTTGGTGTCACCCTTTTTGATGGTTTCACTCGGTGCTGTCAGTACACCCCTAGTGACGCCTCTATTTACAGGTGGTGTCTTATATTATAGTTATAATAAGTTATAAAGCTAAAATTAAAATAAAACAATTTGAATTTAATTTGAGTAGAGTCTGTAGAGACAAAATCTGGCTTATTATTTCAAAATAAAATGCATTTTAATCATAATTTAATACATTTCTCATACCCATGGCCACTTTCACATTTAATATTAGTTATTAGGTCAATTAAATTAATTTTTTTCCCCACTTTCCACCCCTCGAACACATATTTTACACAGTCATACAGCAAAATGCCAACTCTACTCAGTCTAATCTATTATAATTAATAATAATTTTAGTTTAGGCATTTAAGTTGATTTAATCAACAAGGGCCCTTTTAAAATCAATGAAGTATGAAGCAATATCAATAACAGTCAGTGTTCTAAAATTTTTTACTTTTATCTTTATGCTGGTGCAAGTTAACTACCAGTAAACTGTTCTTACCATCCTACATAAATTAATTTTATAGCTGCTTCCTTTAAAAATAATCAGCGTCAGTATTTGTGTGGCTTAAACTCATTACTTGACAAGAAAGCAGGCCACACATTTTTGTTTCAGTAAATAAAGTCACAAAGTGAATTTAACTGAAACTGAAACAATTCTGAATTTTCAATTCTCATACTCATAGCGACTGTTTTTAAGTTTTTTACTTCTTGGTTGAATGCAATTTTAAATAAATGATTCTCTGTTTCTTTTAACTCTATCCATTGCTAAAAAGGGTAAAGCTTTAATTTAAAAAAATGATGTTAAATGTTTAAGAAAAAATAATTAAAGAATACGATTCTGTACACCAATACGCTGCATTTCAATATAGGAGCTCTTTAGAACCCCGGGGAAAACTTTCATCTGATAATCAATGCCAGAAACCAAAAATGAATTCATATTTAGGGTTCTCATAATTCATAGAAGGTTGTTAAATATAAACAAAACAAAAACAAAAGTATTTTGAAACTCTGGAACCAAAAATGATGCAATAATTTAAAAATTGATTTTCAGTTAATTTTAGAATTGTTGTGTTTAGGGCAGTTTGAAAAATATTTATATTCTTATATTCTGATAGCCTACTTACAACCTGGCAAGTATTTGGGAATGCAGTGTAAACAATGGCTGACTTTGACACTATCTACGAAGAAAGGGAAGAAGAGGATGATAATGTTGACACATATACAATATATGTTCCGGATCCCATTATAATTAGAGGAGCTGGAAATGTAACGATGTATGTAAATAAAAAAAATCTATGTTTTGTATTCATTTAGTAGTATAATACATATTTATATGTCAGTATTTTCAGTTCATTAAGTTAGTAAGTAGTACTAATAAGTAATAATAAGTGTAATAAGTTTAGTAGTAACTGTAACTGTAAGCTGCAGTAAGCACTTGACTTAGTAAGCTCAGTAATGAAATGAGTATAGTTGAGTACAGTATAGTAGTATAGTGTCTAAGTGTATAGTAATAGTAATTCAGTATAGTATAACTATAGTATGAGTATAAAGTAGGATGTGGCTAGCGCTACGACAATTTTGTCGTAGCGGCAGACGACCCGGTCGGATGTTGCTAGCGTTACGACATGTCGTAGCGCTAGTCAGGAAACTAGTGCTACGACATACGCAACTTCTGCTACGACTAGTTTTAGTCACTCTTTGCAGTAAACACCTGGAACTGGAAAGAATTAAATCTTAAGAAACTCTTCTGTAAATTGTAAACGCATAAATATATTAAAATACGACATTATTTGTGTGTGTATTATTTCTAAAATCTAAATTTATTTAAATAAATTGTTAAAATAGATTTTGATTTAATTTAAGTATTGGTCTACCAATTATAAGAATATCAGCCGATTTTGCTATACTATAGTATACTTGTGTAAGTGATGCCGATAAATTAAAATTTAGAGTATACCGTAAAGCCTAAAGCCGTAAATGAAAATCCGCAAGCAACTGATTCGCGCATAATCGCAAGAATGTAGGCCTAAAATAATTCGTTTCGTGTGGAATAATAAAATGTGCCGTGTGCAGACATTTCACAGGAAACCATTCCATTCATCCTTCTACATCATTTTCACTCTATTACTAATACTATTACTATTGAGGGGGGGAGGGCAGGTAATAACAACCGCACAGGCCTCCTCGTTTACTCGCCTTTTTTCCCCATTACTTCGTGCTGCTGTTTGTGTCCGTTTTCTCAGCGCACCCCCCCGCCTCTCTTTCCACTATTTATGACGAGCAAGTCTGCGGGGCATGATACGCTATGCCTCATTCGTCTGACAATGGCTTCAAATCCCGCAACCCCCCCCCTTCCCCCACTTGTGTTCAGCACTTTTTCGCGATGCCTTCAATTCAGAGAATTTTTCAAAAATATCCTTCAAACAAATTTAGTAACAGTAACAGTAATGGTTTATAGTCATTTTTTAAACTCTTGCCTCACCTTTTTCGTTGGTGATGCCGACTGAGTGTCAACTTGCTAATCAAAAAGAAAAAAATAATATTAGCATACTTAAATACAGTTTTAGTCGTAACTGTAAGTAAGCACATAACACATTTTTACGACTGTCGTAGCAGCAGACGACCTGACCGGTTGTCGTAACGCTAGCCAAGCATATGTGGATTGGCTAGTGTTACGACTAGTCTAAAATCTAAATATTTTTTATTTTAACAGATTTAGTCAACGTATCTGCTTTTCAGAGTAATACCAAAAATTATTAGCTTACTCATTATGATGTTTTTTAAAAAAAAATAATAAATTAAATTTTTAAAAAAAAAAAAACATGACGACGGCGGGATTCGATCCCGCTATCACCAGTGTCGTATCATTGCAGAGCAACCCGACTATCACTTGAGCTAGCCAAGCTGATGAAAATCAGTAATTTTTTAAAATTATAACTGTTTTTCATTTAAAGGCTCAATCTAGATTTTCTTTTAAACCTTTAAAATTCATTAATAAGCTTATCTAGTGATCATGATATTTCATTATAAGAATTATGGTTTAGTATTTAAGTATTAGTAACAGCATATTTGAAAATACAAAAAAATTTTTACGACATGTCGTAACTTGTCGTAACGGCAGACAACCCGGTCGGATGTTGCTGGCGTTACGACATGTCGTAGCACCAGCCACATCCGCGCGGGTTGTCTGCCGTTACTTTGTCGTAGCAGTAGACACTCCGTATAAAGTATAAAGTAACAAAGTATAGAGATAGTGTATAGTCTAGTAGGCCTATTATTTGGTAATGTTGTTAAGATTAAGACCGCTTATTTTTGAGGACCGGTTAACCATTCTCATTCACAAAAAGACCGGTTAACCTGTGGTTAAATTTTTACTAATTTTTTGTGAACCAACAAGAGAAAGAATCGAATTTTCGCCCCGTGTTGTCTTAAATATTGAGTCTTATTTGACATACAAGCGCATATTATGTACCGACCACTAGAATTATCCTCTGCTACGCTACCGTCAAAACAGCAAATTTTTTAAAGTTTCACATTTTTTATTAAAAAAAAAATCCCACACTACAAAGAAGTAAAACGTAATGATTAAAATTTAATTTTATGTATTAACAGAAATTAACAGTATTCAAACAGCATGTTAGCAACTTCTGTGACGACTAGTCTTAGTCGCTATAATATCTTAACAAACTTCTTTATATTTTATATCCATATAAAACAATACGACATTAATTCTGGGCATATTTATGTGTGTATTATTTCTAAAATTTAAATTTATTTAAATAGATTTAATATTGGTCTATCGATTATATCGTACGATTTTGTGCGAGTGTAAGTGATGTCGATGTAAGTATTAAAATTTATTATGCCTTAAATGATAATGCTCTAGATAGCAATGATTCGCGCACAATCGCAGGAATCTAAAACAAATCATTCGTTTCGTGTGGAATAATAAAATGTACCATATGCAGACCTGCCATTGGAAACCATTCCATTAATTTTCATCCTCCAACCTCATTTTCACTCTATTACTAATTAAACTAATTACTATTAGACTATTACTATTGTTTTGATCTCATTATTTCATTCATAAAAGTTGGGCATGTGTAAAATTTACTTAACTATAACAGTTAAAATTAACAATTGTAAGTCAAAGCCCAAGGTTGAAAAGGAGTTATTAATTTTTTTGTAATACAGTCGAAACCGCTTAAGTCGACGGCGTTGGGGTATAAAAAATGGCATCGACATAACCGATGATCGAGTTAAAGCGAAAACCAATATGGTGGCAAAATATTAACATGCGCATGAAATTTCTTTATGTACGTGTTGTGCGTTAATTAGTGATGGGACGATTAATCAGAATCGTATCGGAATATTGGGATCCTATTTCTTCACTCTTTCTTAAGGTTGTTAAGACCGTTCGTTTTTAAAGACTGTTTAAGTTTAAATATAACGCCGTTTTGCGGGGATTCCCAGATTGAGCGATACTGTGCCTTCGCAGCCACTTGCTTGATTTTCCTTACAAGCTACACAAATAAGTAACCTACACATCCCCTCATTGTCCCCGAACCATTCTCTTCTGGACTCGGAATGGTCTATCGTGACCTATACATGACTCATGACAAAGCGAACTCTTCTCTTATATAAACGTACACAAATAAATTAGGTACTCCTTTTGAACTTTTGAACCTTCAACTTTGACATATTTTAATTAATTCTAACCAATAGTTAAATGGCTTTTGCACACGGCCACTTCTTATGAATGAAACAATGAGAACAAAGCAGTAGTACAGTACATGTAATTGTCAAAATGAGGTTGAAGGATGAATGGTTGCCAATGACAACAAGTCTGCACACGGTACATTTTATTATTCCAT
>MUZC01004471.1:265580-297432 GCA_002072015.1 Radix auricularia | reverse complement strand
ATATATATATATAATATGTATTTGTTTTTTTATGGCAGGATTGACTCTTATAGTGTCTACATAATGTCTAATGCTTCAGAGTAGAAACCTTACGGGTATGCTAAGTGTAAACAAATTCGGTAAATTATTTACCTTTATTTAAGGTATATTTGGGTAAGGTTAACAATCCTTTGCCTGAATTATCCAACCAATTTTTGTTACTCTTGGAATCTTTTTGCAATACTGTAAAAAAAAAAAAATTGGATTCATTAATTCCAGACTAATATATATATTTCTTTATTTTTTTTAAAACATGAAATGAAACTGTAAAATTTTTAATATGGTTTGTATGGTTAAAATACTTTTTAAACAAGATATTGCGTAAGCCTCATCTTTAAGATGTTAATAAACTTGAACTTATTGTTACTTTTTTGAAAACATAATGACAATGAGATGAATGCAGCTAATGCAAGGTTATGTTGTATAAATATCAACAAAATATTTCTCATGTGATACTTGTAGAGGAATACCAAATAAAGAAAATTAATAAAATTCACTGTGTTTGCTATGCTCGGATGCTGAATGTCTACTGCGTCAAAAGTCTACAAATAATTATTTTTAGAAATTGTTTGTACTAAACACATTCATAAGACATTTTTTAAGGAAAAAAATAAACATCTGTATAGTTAAAGCCAAAATCTTGAATAAAATTAATTAAAAATGCAATGTTTTAACATTTAAAATTGAATAATACTAATACTAAAGCCTAATTAATTTTTTAAATTTAAATCACAAAAATAAAAGAGACGTTGAATTTTCTTTAAATTGCGCTCTTGCCAACGTATGTTGTTAAAATTAATTTAAAAAATTATTAATTTAAAAATACTTTCCCTGCCTTCCGGAAGATTTGTGCAATTATTTTAATTAAAAAATAAACATGGTGTTTTTTTAAAATTTACATAGCACTTGTTTTATATTTTTGTTTGACTTATTAGGTATCTGCTTGAAGAATAGTATCAACTTCTATAACATCAGACTCGTATTTGCACACATATATGAGTCGTACATTTAGTGTTTAGCTATTTCACACTTGTTCTACTTATATAACATTTGTTTCATTCTTTACTTTCTTTACCTCAGTTAAGTCTAAATATAATTTAAAGTTCATAACTTAATTTGTTAACAACGTGTCTGTTAAAAGCTTCTAATTTTTCTGAGTACTATAAGAATATTTTTTTTAAACTTCACTGCTAATTTCTCTTAAATGTACATGCAGATTTTGTAGCACAATATCACCTAACCTCAACTGTGTAATGTTAGAACATTTCCTGAATGTAATACTTTGTTTTCTTTAAGTAATTGTGATATTACAATTATTTTTATTTAATTATCTTTACTTACTTCAATGTCTTTTTTTAAATTAAAAATTGTTTTCACTTTTTTTTCTTCACATTGATGATTAGAGCTACAAAAGATTAAAAGTTAAACCTACTTTCATGTTTTATATAAAGCTTTTTTTTTTTTGTTGTGAAAAACACATTGTCCCACCCCCTTTCTAGCCCCTTGAACATTTAAAAATTTGAAATTAGCATTTAAATTTATCCTCCACAGCTCTCCTGAACCCTGAACAATGTTTAAAAATATTTCTGTTGAAATTAAGTATTCTTAGCACTCTTACTCATACCAAATGCACACATAATCATACTTTGATTAATCTTTATTAAATTAATCCTTGAAGAAGTAGTAAAGTAGAATTCACTACTAATAATGGAAGTCATCATCGAGCACTCTTAAAATTACTCTTAGGGTATATGAATGAAATTTTAGCCATATGAAAGACAAACTAAATTTTTTTGTAAAAAATTGATGCATTTAAAATAACACTGATGTTCTCTAAGTAAATTTATAAATGATATAAATGAACATAGAATGTAAAGCCACAAAAATGACAGGGTAAGATAAATATTTAAAAATGAAATAAGTACATTTTGAAGTATTTATGTGTATCCTCCATGCTTTCATTATTCATTTTTATTTGCCTGTTGTTATTTTATTTTGTTTTGAAAATTTTGTTTATTCAAGTCAACCTTTATCAATTATGAATCATGCCACAATGTGATCTTTCTCAAAAAATAATATATTTCATATCTATTTATGTGTCTTTGTTTTTTTTGGTGTTTTTTTGTTGTTTTTTAAATCTTTTAAGTTCTTTCATTTTTTAAAAATAATATATTTTAAAAATTCTGTTAATTTCCTTAAGTTAACCGACTACTTTACTTTAGGTGTTAACAGGTTTCAGTTGTACGTAAGGTTGAATAATTTCTGGTAGGACCCTTCACAAAAATACTTGATGTGTCAATAAAGGAGTTAAAAGCCAGTAGAATACAAATAAATTGGGTTTGTTCCAAAATCATGTTTATTTATTCTAAACTAGATTTCAACAAGTTCAGTAAAATCTATCCAAAAAATTATTAGGGCTGCAGAAATGAATGATTAATCGAGAAATTAATCTTTTAAAAATTGTAATACTAAAATTATTTTTTTTATCGATTAATGATAATGGACCCATAAAAAATGATTGGAAATCAAAATGAAATGATGAAAAATATCGGCATCGGCTGATAAATAATAAATTTCCTGACAATAACATGATCATTTTAATTTTAAACTATTGACTGATGGGAACGTTCAAATGTTGATAAAGTTTGTCAATTAGACCGCTCATCACTTGACCCAAATAATGTCAACACA
The DNA here is from genome assembly GCA_002072015.1 of Radix auricularia. NCBI lineage: Eukaryota > Metazoa > Mollusca > Gastropoda > Lymnaeidae > Radix > Radix auricularia. The sequence goes on along the minus strand of MUZC01004471.1, from coordinate 294,702 downwards.
TTTCTTTTCTTTTTGTGCGTAGTTGGTTAAAAGATGACATATAAAGGAGACATTCCAGTGTTATTAAAATTTTCAACAAGAGCCTTTAATAGGTGTTACTTTTGGCTTTAATATTAATCGAAATGAACAATTTGGTTGATTTTTCAAAAGTTAACTATTAAATTTAAATTAATCGTTAACAGCCCTACAAAATATATCTCTAAAGTAAATTATGTACACGTGTACTGTTACCCCAAAATTATCTCTTACCTAGTATTAATTTATTGCCATCCAATTCTTAGCATAAGTACAAATACAAATGGATATCAATGAAAGCAGATATGGATAAGATAATTCATCTTGCTAGGTTTTGTCCTCAAATAATAATTTTATATTATCTTAATCATTCATTTTAAAGACCATCTCTGACATAAAGACTAATTATATGGACATCTCATCGCTGAAATGCAACACACATTTCATTGACAACTCATAGAAGACGTCATTGACTCAACAGTAGAGTTGCCACCGGAAAGATCTTTTTGAAGAGCTGCTTCTTAAATAATCATACATATTCATATAGAATATAGGATGGAAATATAGAGATGCCTTCAATTAATGAACATATTTTATTTATGAAAATATATTTTTAAGAGAGACAGAAAGATTGAAGATGTAAATTGTTTATAGTAGAAAAAACGTAAGTAATTAGTATTAGATAATAATGAGAAAGGGAAAAAATTACTCTGGAAAGGTTTAGATTGTCCCCAATATTTATAATTTATATAGCTCATATCCATTCATTATTCAATTTAGGAATACTATTTCCATCACTAAATCAGCAATTGTACCCCATGACCATAATTAATAAATGATTATAATACTCTAACTGAAATTCCAGGACTGGATAATTAAAAAAAAACAAAACAATAAGGGGCCATCCTTAAATGACGTCATGCACTTAGGGGGGACGAGGTCCACACATTTGTGACGAGGGAAAGGGGGGGTGTTTGAGAAATGTGGCGTCACATCAAAACTCGCAACTTTAAATAAAAGTTCCACTTAAATGTCTTACAGTTTACTATATAACATTTTATTTGGCTTCACGCATGTTAGAGTAATAAGACCATACACTAAATACATTCTTCAATGACAAAAAAGTGATTTGTAAAATGCTCTTTTTAAAAAATATAAAATACATATTTTATTTGGGGGTTGGGGGCACTCGCAATGCTTTGTGACGTCATATTGGAGTCTGGTCTAAGTTTTTGTGACGAGGGGGGAGAGAGTGAAAAATCTGCCAAAGTCGCGTGACGTCATTTATTGACGACACCAAGCCATAAAATTAGCCGCCCCCCCCCCCCCCCCCCCATAATGGAAAGGCTCTCAAAATTCAATAGCTATAATTACTAATTTATAAGATTCTTTCACTTTAAAATTAAAAAAAAAAGATGCATACAAAATAATTATCCATGAAAATAAATTCAAATTAATAGATTAATCCACTACATGTTATTTCTGGTTTTTAAATGATGTGAACAGAGGAATAGACATCTTATATTTACAGCGACCGTAAATTGAGCCACCGAATAAGGGGAAACAATTATTGAAGTACCCGGAAGTGAGGAAGGGGTGTCGTTGAAAATATTAGCCATAAGATAATGATATTATTATTATATTTAATTGATTTAGTGTAATTCATTATAAAACTGAAGCTGTAGATAATTCATTAGCTACCCGACCATAAGTTATAAATCATGAAAGATTGTCATTTTAGCAACGAGGATTTTCAGAACTGGAAGCAATTTTAGGCTACACGAGCCAAGACTGCAAAGTGTTACTAGTGTTAGTCAGTAGTGTTAGTGATAGTGTTAGTGTTAGTAACACTAATCAGTGACTAATATCACTAATCATTAATCAGTAATACTGGAGCTCATTAAAATTAACTTAGTTAAGTTATAGGCCTATAATCTTAGATATGTCTACGTGATAGATAGATAGTGATGGTTTGTGAGTGAGTGATAGCAGATAGTCAGATAGGGCAGAGCTATTGAATCCTGCATTTAGATTTAGATTGTACAGAATTATCGGTTTTTGACTTGGATTAGGCTGATTAACTAGAAAGAACAAGCATTTAAGAATCATATCAAGAATGTCAAGACAGCAACTTCAGCAATCCTTATTTGCACCCAACGATGAGCGCCTAATAACACTGATATCTGTATCAAAAATGCCTAGGAAAACTAACCTAAAAAAGAGAAGCAGTTTGCTCTGTGCAGTATGTAAGTACATGAAAAATAAAGGTTAATGATAATTTCAATGTAGCTGAGTGGTAGCTGGGGATTATATTCAAGGCCAGGGAAACACTTGTCAAATGTAATATAATGCAATAGCGAGAACTATAACAATAACAGTTTAATGTCTCGTAGCCATAAACAATAAACAACCCTTTCCTCCACAGAAACACAGAGTTACAATTAAACAACCATGTCACGCTCTTTCTGTCTCTACATTAATCTTAAGTACTTAGATAATTAATTAAAAATGAGGCAAAAATAATAAATCCCAACCCTTGGGATAAAAAATTCCATTGAAAAGTTTAAAAAAAAATAATTTCATATTTCATTATTGATGAAACCTGTGGATTTCTTGATAATTTCTTATTTTTTTTAGTAAACCCAAACTGCAAGCATCTTTGATATTTTACATTATTATAGTTTTAGTATGGTATGTAAAGATCTATCTGAAATTAAATTTTATAATACCACCTCTGCACTTATATTTTTTATACAAAATTATCTACACTATTGGGCTTAGAATTTTGAATTTCCAGTTGCAATGATATGTCTGAAATACATTTCAATATTACAATCATATTTTCATAGTAAACACGATGGAGAATCCAGTGAAGGTCTATATCTATCATGTAAAGAAATCTGACAGAGCTGAGGGTTTCAAGAAAAAGATGGCATGGTTATTAAGAGACTTGAAAACTCTAGATGGAAAATCAGTAGAGAAAGTAAGTAGACTTTTTTGGTTTCAGAATTGTGACTCATACATGAAAGTATTCTAAACTTAACTGCAAACATGAAACATTAATATTAGGCACTCCAAATCAAAATTTCAAATACATCTAACTTAGGTTGTTAAGACCACTCGTTTTTGAGGACCGACTAACCGTTCAAAAAAAGACCGGTTAACCGCTCGTCCTTATATCCCTAATGTTTTGAGACCCATTTGAGAACTAACAAGAGAATGTTGTCGCCTGGCATCGTCTGATGGCATCAAAGCCCGCTTCCCCCGCTTGCGTTCAGCTCTTTCCGTATTGCCCTCAATTCAAAGCATTTTTTTTTAATCCAAAAAATTAACTAAACAGTGGTGGTTAATGGTCTTTTTTATATTTTATTTTGGGGACTCGTAGTTCACGGGGCTAAATAAGAGGACAGGTTCAATCGTTCGTTAAAGTTAGCGAGGTTTTTCATTAGTTTCAAAAACCAACGCCTCGCCCCGTCCGTTGTGACGTCATGTTTACCTCTCTTGTGTGTGATGCCGATCAACTCGCGTATTAAAATTAATAATATAATAAAATTATAAAGCTACGGAGTAAACGATGATAAAATGGAATTTATTAAAAAACATATTATTTTTCAATCATCAACTCGCCAGAATAATTGAATTTTGCGACGCACACGTTCCCCCTCCCCGTTTTTTTTCTGTTCAAATAGGGTTTGAGCTACACTCGGCGTACTATTAATGTGGTAATCAAATGCCTTTGACTAGCAGGAAAACTGTCACTAAAAGACCGAACTCGAATTTGTGGGCCGATTAATCGCCCGGTATCTTTGCTACGTCTTTCAAATACCTCTTGTAATATAGGTACATGTACTTCACTAAGCGGCGTGCGCCGATAAGTTTTTGAATGCCTGAACTGAAACAGACTATAAACCGGTGATCAGAAAATGCGGATAGGTTACGGGGTCATATGCTTTTATTATAGCTTTCTTTTGGTTTTATAAGAAACAGACTATAATTAATATAAATAGAAACAGCCTCGGCCTTGACCGTTGTTGACATCAAACGCGCACTGTGTTAGCTCTCGTACAGTCTCGACAACTAACCAGCTGGATCATGGTATCGCTTTTACTCACCGCGACAAAGCGAAAGGGAGATGCGCGAGGCGCGTTACTGCTTGTGTTGTTTTTTTTCACTAGTTTTTTTCACTACGTTATCGCTAGGTTTTTTTTTTTTTTTTTTTGTTGTTTTCTTTTGGGTTACACGGTCCTACGGTCCTGAATAAAGATGACCGGTCGTGGTCTGAGGACTGGTTAGCCGGTTAACCGTTAACAAGCTTACATCTAACACACACAAACAGTATAGCATGCTTTCAGCTTTCCAATGACACCTAAATCATTGTTCTATCTTTCATAGCAGAAAAGTTATGATTTTTTTAGTGAATTAATTTTCCACCTTATTTGCTTTTGTAATTAATCAGAAATCTGTGATCGAATTTTAGCTATTCGCACACTATTTTGTTCATAACTTTGTAATTAATGAAGATAGAGCCATGCAATTTGGAGGATATATTAGATACTCTTTTATGTAAATTTCATGGATCAATTTTTTTAGACTTACTCTTGTTACCTTTTGATTAATGGGTTGTTTTTTAAAATTAAAATTAATTAAAAAAATTAATTGTGTCAGGATGTATAAAACATTTTTGACTGAATACTTATAATGGTCATAAAGACCCAAGAGAACAGAACTGCTCATTCTTCTGGATTCCATCTCAGGAGATTGATTTTTCTTTCAAATCTTTTGGATGAATTTTAATAATTTGATAAATAATATATCTAGGTCACCACAGAGTTTGATCTTCACTTCTTTGATAAGACATACAAATGGTCTGCATCTACTGTGGAAGAAAAAGAAACTTTTATTTCATCATTATGGAGGGTAAGTTCAAACTAGTGGTTGAAAATGCATAGTTTTTGGAATCATTTTTTTCATATAAAAAAATACACTTATGCAGCCTACCATGTATTTAAATTTTTAAAAGCATTTTAGATGGTTGGATGTATGCCTTTCCTGAATGTGATTTTATTTATTTAGGCTCTTGATAAAATGTAACTAATTATCATCTATTGAAAATAAAAAGTTTTGACTGTGAAACTGTTGGTTTTTTTGGGTTCTTTTTATTTGCAGCAAAGTTGCAACTGCCATTGCAGCATACAATTCATTTTTTAGAATTTAAATTTTCCTTTTAATTTATTATATTTTTTAGTCCAAGGCCTTTATCTTAGTAAATTGAATATTTTGAAAATCTTTATTTTTCCACTCATTAACCAAAACAGATTAGCAATATGTGAACACAAATGGATCTGTTAAATTTTCTAAACTTGATATTATTCACATAAGCTCAAGATTTAATAAATTTTATCTGAATTTTATTAAATTTTTTCCATCATTATTTCAGTTGAGCCACAGATTTCTCATGCAGCGTCCTGAGTTTGTCAACATTCCACAGCGACTTTTAGAAGGTATGTTTAAGACATTCTTGAACATTAAAGTTGTAAAAAGAATAGATTCTATTCAGAGGAACTAACATTTTCATCTGTGTGTTTGACTCTAAAAATTATAATGGTTATACAAATTTTCAATTGAAATGATCCCTTGGTGAGAAGGTTAAGTGGTTTGTTGATGTTCTTTTGGGGGCTTGTTGAGCACCTAAAAAAATTAATCAAGACTTTATCTCTCAAGGTAACCCCATGGCATTATTTTTTCAACAAGGAACTGTACCACATAATTTAAAACTCAACTGCTCAATCCTTAGACTGTTAACAAAATTAATTTATTTAATTTCCCTGAGGCTAACCGTTGAAAGAATATTGCTAGACTTCTGGACTGACTGGAAAATGAAGTTTTCCCATGAAATAACAAAAGTTGATATTGAAATTACGTTAAAGAATTTTTTGAAATGTTATTTAACAAATGAAACACATACAAAAAAATATGTTGTAAACAAGTGCCTTAACTATAAAAAAAAAATTGCGTTGTGCCTTTTAATGTTGTTACGTATCTAGGCATTGTTACCTATTTTTTGTGTTGTTTTCACTTGACCTGTTGCGGTCGAGAGACGGGTAGAAAATTCCCGAGGTTGTCTGCCCCTTTTGTGTAATGAGTTTTGTTTATGAGCGGCGGCGAGTTCAAGCCACACAGACCGTGTGACCGGTCCTTGACCTGTGTGTTTTCATCTGGTCAAAAATATGAGGTTTTCTTGTTCCGTCTCTTTAGAGAAGGTTCTAGCTCTGTCTTGTTGTTCACTTGTCCTGTTCTCGAATAGTATTCGAGAAACTACTAGAGTTGTCTTGAGCTCGACGCGCGGTGGACTATAAAAAGACCGCCCGTATAACGTTGAGACGGACAAGACATACGGAGACAGCCGGGAGACAGAATAGCGGAGACTTTGCGTGACCCCTGCGTGGTATTGTTAGTGTAAGTTGAGATTTTTCCTTTTCAAGGCCTTGCTGGTAATTGTGGTTATCTTTTAAAACTCTTGAAGTGTAATATTTTTACATGCCATTTTTGTAAAAGGGTTTAGTCAACCTCTCAATTCTGTATTGAGTAGATGTTTGTGTTTTTTTTTGCTTGTAACTTAATGTGATTCATTTAAAAGTACTATTTGATTTATATTTTATTAAACATTCAGTTAATATTTTACTTTCCGATTTCTTGTGTTATTCATTGTAAGTCTGTGGTTAAATTCAGACTTAAGATAGTGACACAACGGCTTTTTTTTTTTCTATTGTCACGTTCCCCTGGACAAGCCAATACAAATTAGAATAGATATAATTCAATTCTTAATACGTGACAATGTCCATTTAATTTTGCTATCAAAATATGAAAACTTGAAATGTATATGAGTTTTACTTTGTGGGCTTTAATTATAGCGGTTCTAGAATTCTTATCTGCTTATGTCCTGCTTGAAACCTGCCAAATATGCTGTCCTGCTGTTGACCATCCTGGCCAATATTTAGGACCTCTTTTGTTTTGAATGAAAGTTGATAAAAATTTTTGTTTGTTTTGGTTGTTAGATATCAAGGATCCTCATACCCTAAGAGAAAAGTCTCAATCTGTTGATGACATATCCATGGAGGGGGAGGACTACCAGGCCCTGTCAGCCAAAGAGGAGTCTGACCTTGAACTTCTCATGTCAGAATGTCAAGTTGCCATCAGTAATGCAGAGGTTTTCACAGAGCAGTTGTCAAAGCAGTTATCTGTGCTTGATGGGGTAACATTACATTTTATTTTCTGTAATTATATTCATATAAAAAGGTCACTAAAAATGTTTGGAAATGCTGGGCTAGGCTCAGGTATCTGTCGCTGTTTTGACATTTCAACTTTGATGCTCTCCTTACATGCATTTTCTATTCACTTCTCCCCCTTTCTGAAATAAATTTTAAAAAAAAGAAAATCAAGAGTTGTCTCAGAGGACATAGATAAAAATGTTTTTACATAGTTTGTCCATATTTGAAATAGTGGTCAATAAAAATTGAATACAAATTAAGTCATAGTGACTCAAGTAATAAAGTAGTAAAATGTAATCTAAATGCTCTCTACATGTACATGAAATATTTTAAACGCTTAGAAGAGGGAATTATTGCTTTATTCTCATGCCATCAACATGAATCTGTATAGATGCCCAGTATAGTATTCTTATTGAAAAGTAATTCATGTACGATTAAATATCCACATGTACATTAGAAGGCTTAATGATTGAACCCTAAAAAGCTCAAACCAGTTACATGTAGTATAAAAAAATAAAATGAAATAATCAACTTAAATTTTTAAAATTTATTTATACAGTTTAAAAACTATAATCAATTATAGAATTATGGGTAACTTGTTCATGTGAAAGTATTTGAAAAGGCTTTGTTTGTGTAACATGCCAACATTCACTCCATCATTTGTTCATATGTTTGTTAACAGGCCAACATTCACTCCATCATTTGTTCTTATGTTTGTTAACAGACCAACATTCACTCCATCATTTGTTCATGTTTGTTAACAGGCCAACATTCACTCCATCATTTGTTCATGTTTGTGTAACAGGCCAACATTCACTCCATCATTTGTTCATGTTTGTTAACAGGCCAACATTCACGCCATTATTTGTTCATGTTTGTTAACAGGCCAACATTCACGCCATTATTTGTTCATGTTTGTTAACAGGTTGTTCATGTTTGTTAACAGGCCAACATTCACGCCATTATTTGTTCATGTTTGTTAACAGGCCAACATTCACGCCGTTATTTGTTCATGTTTGTTAACAGGCCAACATTCACGCCATTATTTGTTCATGTTTGTTAACAGGCCAACATTCAGGCCGTTATTTGTTCATATGTTTATGTAATAGGCCAACATTCACTCCATTATTTGTTCATGTTTGTTAACAGGCCAACATTCACTCCATCATTTGTTCATATGTTTGTGTAATAGGCCAACATTCACGCCATTATTTGTTCATATGTTTGTGTAATAGGCCAACATTCACTCCATCATTTGTTCATGTTTGTTAACAGGCCGACATTCACTCCATCATTTGTTCATATGTTTGTGTAACAGGCCAACATTCACTCCATCATTTGTTCATATGTTTGTGTAATAGGCCAACATTCACTCCATCATTTGTTCATATGTTTGTGTAATAGGCCAACATTCACTCCATCATTTGTTCATGTTTGTGTAACAGGCCAACATTCACGCCATTATTTTTCATATGTTTGTGTAATAGGCCAACATTCACTCCATCATTTGTTCATATGTTTGTGTAACAGGCCAACATTCACGCCATTATTTGTTCATATGTTTGTGTAACAGGCCAACATTCACTCCATCATTTGTTCATGTTTGTGTAACAGGCCAACATTCACGCCATTATTTGTTCATATGTTTGTGTAATAGGCCAACATTCACTCCATCATTTATTCATGTTTGTGTAACAGGCCAACATTCACGCCATTATTTGTTCATATGTTTGTGTAATAGGCCAACATTCACTCCATCATTTGTTCATATGTTTGTGTAACAGGCCAACATTCACACCATCATTTGTTCATATGTTTTTGTAATAGGCCAACATTCACTCCATCATTTGTTCATATGTTTGTGTAATAGGCCAACATTCACTCCATCATTTGTTCATATGTTTGTGTAATAGGCCAACATTCACTCCATTATTTGTTCATGTTTGTTAACAGGCCAACATTCACTCCATCATTTTGTTCATGTTTGTGTAAGAGGCCAACATTCACGCCATTATTTGTTCATATGTTTGTGTAATAGGCCAACATTCACTCCATCATTTGTTCATGTTTGTTAACAGGCCAACATTCACTCCATCATTTTGTTCATATGTTTGTGTAATAGGCCAACATTCACTCCATTATTTGTTCATGTTTGTGTAACAGGCCAACATTCACTCCATTATTTGTTCATGTTTGTTAACAGGCCAACATTCACTCCATCATTTTGTTCATATGTTTGTGTAACAGGCCAACATTCACTCCATTATTTGTTCATGTTTGTGTAACAGGCCAACATTCACTCCATCATTTGTTCATGTTTGTGTAACAGGCCAACATTCACTCCATCATTTGTTCATATGTTTGTGTAACAGGCCAACATTCACTCCATTATTTGTTCATATGTTTGTGTAACAGGCCAACATTCACTCCATCATGGGATCTGAAGACCAAGTCCTCAACTTAATGAGGTTGTTGGATGATGGCATCAAAGAGGCGGAGCAGATTGAGGAGAAGCTTGATTCTTATGACAAAATTTTGGCGGTGAGTTAATTCTTTTTATCTACTAAACTAAACACATATTCTTTGTGCCTGAGACTTACTCTCTTAAGGCCTTGGCTATTACTTGGGCAATCTGCTCCATCTGTTGGGCAGTGCCATACAACATTGTCTGAACGTAGGACTCCCCTGCCCCCCAAACCTCCCCGGCTATGTCAAGCACGGGACATGACATCAACAAGTGTATGATCGTCTCAGAGGCTTGGCTGCAATGGCGGCAGTTAGGGTCCCTGTTGTGATCTAGCCTGTTAAAGTACGATTTGGTTGGGCAATGCTCGGTGCGCATTTGGGTCACCAAACTTTGTTCCCTTCGTTTAAGACCCCACCACTGGTCTGATCTGCTAGGCCTGGGCATGTAGCGAACACCCCTCTGGATGTAGCTCCATCTTCCCACTCCTGGTACCACTTTTCCCTAAAGTGGTCCTTAAGCCAAGTCTTTGCCCCAAGGTATGTGGCTGGGGCATCTGGTTGGGGTTGGGATGCTCCAGCTTTTGCCAGCGAGTCTGCTATCTCATTGCCTTCTACATTCACGTGGCTAGGGATCCATTGAACTGTGACCCTGCCACCAAGTCTTTTTATCTACTAGAATGTGCTATTGTCCTGTAACATGAAATAGGTTAAATAAGGCTTTGAACTTCATTTTAGCATTTTTTTTATAAGGCTGACAAAATCTTGTCTTGGGTGTCTCAAATAACCTTGTGTAAAGAACTGGGAAAAAAATCTTTAAAATTCTTAATAAATTGGGATCCATACTTTATTGTTAATATTAGCCATATCAAATTTTTTATTGTTTTCAAGTTCTTTTAGAAGGGTTGTCTTTAGTGTAATAAATTAATTTATGCGCCTGAGACTGGAACATGTTGCTAATAATAAGAAACTGATTTAGAGGGGAGTATCAGGAGGAATCATTTTCGTTCACTGTTATGATTTTTCCCTAAATAAAAGCCATGCATTTAATTAAAGAATTATTATTGAAAACTATAATTTTGAAATCTTTCTTTTATAAAACTTGTTAATGGAATTGAATGTTAGGAGCCAGCAAATTTAAGAAGTTGACTGAGGTGTTAAAATTGACCCAATCTTTACTTACAACACTTTCCTCAGAATGTGAAGGAACAAATGGAGGTCATGAGAGACAAGGACACCCTGATGACCATCAGGAATAAAAACCACCAGAGGTTGTTGGAGGAGCTGCAGAATCTTGTGGTGAGAACCACTGGTGTTTGTGTACATGTAGCCAACCTACAGAGTTAGGTTGTGTGGAGCCCTATGAGACATTTTAGATTAGGCATCATGTTCATACATTAAAATCATATTTTGATGTACAAAGTAAAACCAATTACAAATAATAAATGCCTCCCAGCTAACAACATGGCAATAACTCTTGGTATTATACATTGGTGCAGTAGATATAATGACACATTTCATAAAAGTATGATTTTAAAGACAGATTTTTAAAAAACCTGTTATGTTACTTTGAGGAAAATAAAAAAAAATCTTGACAAGGGAAAGTTTGTTCCCGGCTATTAATTTGACCCCAATATCTATATCATTGTACTAATTAATTGTAAAACTCAGTGACATGTTCAATTTAGATCATTTCCATATTGGGTTTGAACTTTACTTAATACAAACAATGGCAGCTGGGTCTCTTTTTAGAAAAACCACTCAGTTGTTGACAGAATTGGTTGTCAAACACAATTCATTGAATATGACTATTAATTACAAGTAAAGCCAATCAGAGGAAGCTATTGAAAGATATATACTGATATGACATGCTAGTAATCTTTGGGGAATGCCTTTGTGCCTTCCTTTCATTGGGCGTGGCTCCTGGAAGACAGGCCAGTTAAGTTCATGCTTGCATCCCTCCTGGCCATCTCTTGTCTGACCAAGGGACCGCAGCATAAAGCTAGTATGATGAGAATTCCCCTCGTCTATCTCGATAGAAAAACAAAGTAAAGAAAAACAACCATGACTAGAATGGTTGACTTCAGGCAAACAGTTTTTATATAACTGTTCATGCTAGTGATGTTGAGATGTAAGGCCTTGGTTTACCTCATCATCTCTTAATAAAGTGGCATTTATCAAATAAGTCTGACTTAACTAATGGAAAGTGGGTGAAAGCAACTTCCCTTTCAGCTGCGCGGCCACGCAGATATTTGACAGACGCGCACAGCAGTTTAGAATTACTGAGCAGCAAATTTTGTTAAATATTTTGAAAAAAAAATTGATATTGTGCAACTTTGCACACAACATTTTTCACTTTGCACACAGACCAAAGAATCTTAGAGGGAACATTGGTGAACAGTTTTGTCCTCTCTGGGCCTATTCCCAGAGCCAATTATTCTAAGCTACATTTGTTGTTTTATACCTGTAACATAAACCCTGTTGAGTCCTATGTTTCTCTTATGTCACCGAGTTCCTACCCATGAAAATGTTGAACTTTCTGCTCTGTTTGTTTGACCAATGAAAGAATCAACTGGACCTGGACCTCAAACACATGCAAGCGTTGATGGACGGCGACCTTTCTACACCCAATGGTATAGTCGAGTGTACGGCCGCAGCCCAGGCCCTTCATCACTGCATGAATGCTGACATCCATCCCTGTGAGAAGTTATAGATCTTTTTTTTTTATACATTCACATATAAATTATCAATTTTGTTATTATTGCTCTCGCCTGTCTCTCTTTTTTTTAAACATGTATAAGAAATTATGTTATTGAAGTTAGACATAAAAATATTTGTATGTTTTGTTGCACATATATATTTGTAGACACTTCCTTATGGTAATAATGCAGTGTTGTTTGTCCAAGTCTGATGAGAAGCTGGCAGTTATTAAGGATGTTGTGCAATGTCTTTGTCATTCTAGTTGTGTAATGTCTTTGTCATTCTAGTTGTGTAATGTCTTTGTCATTCTAGTTGTGCAATGTCTTTGTCATTCTAGTTGTGCAATTTCTTTGTCAATCTAGTTGTGTAATGTCTTTGTCATTCTAGTTGTGTAATGTCTTTGTCAATCTAGCTGTGTAATGTCTTTGTCAATCTAGCTGTGTAATGTCTTTGTCAATCTAGTTGTGTAGTGTCTTTGTCAATCTAGTTGTGTAATGTCTTTGTCAATCTAGTTGTGTAGTGTCTTTGTCAATCTAGTTGTGTAATGTCTTTGTAAATCTAGTTGTGTAATGTCTTTGTCATTCTAGTTGTGTAGTGTCTTTGTCAATCTAGTTGTGTAATGTCTTTGTCATTCTAGCTGTGTAGTGTCTTTGTCATTCTAGTTGTGTAATGTCTTTGTCACTCGAGTTGTGTAATGTCCTTGTCATTCTAGCTGTGTAATGTCTTTGTCAATCTAGTTGTGTAGGGTAAAAAAATAATTACACAGGGTAAAAATCAGTTTTTTGTTATGGAAGTGGAGCAGATGAAATGTTTTAGATGTGAAGAGGTTGGATGCATCCTGTGTGTTTATTTGGCTCTGTCTGGAATTCAATCCACACAGTGGTTGAGTGGTATGCGCGCTCCCCCAGCGTACCAATGGTCACGCGTTTGAATGCATGTGAAGGCAAGGATTTGTCTAAATGGGTACATAAGTTAGGGAAATAAAGCGGCTGGGTAATGAGTGGAACCCTCATAGCCATGGCCTGTGAACGCTGCATCACTTGCCAGCAGACCGACATGGTCTGTGGACGCAATAATCTTCTGTATTGAAGGATTGTCTGCATAGATAAGACAAGACACATCTTACCCATTATAAAAACCTAATTGTTGGGGTATACTTCACTTTCTCTCATCATTCACATGCTTTCGTTTCTCCAGCTCTGCTTCGTATGGGGGCAGTAGAAGAACAACAGAAACGATTCAAAAAGGTTTCTGCCAATTTTTCCAAGAGACTTGTGCATCATTTGAACAACTTGTTCATTCAGCAGGTGATTATTGCTTTTCCTCAAATATATTTAAAGAAAGAAAATATTTTCATAACAAATTTGTAATAGGACCCATTTCTTTTGAGCTTAGATTTCCATTTGAAAACATAATTTGCTTCTTCTGTATAAATTACAGGTTTTTCATGATATTAGTAGCTGCTCAAGCTCTGAAAATATTTAATTAACTTTTATATTTTGCAACTGAATTCTTTCATTAAATATGAAAATAAAACCGCTTCAAGCTTTTAATTATTCAGTTTCAAAATTCTATGCACCCTGTTGTGTAAATTTTGTAATCATTTATTTATAGCTATGTGGCGATAAAAGATGTGTTTCCTATACTTTGGTTCGTGGTTTAGGGATAATCTATAATGATTATAATAAATACCTTCTCGCCTACAAGGATATAACTTTAGTGATCTCACAATTGATGACAACAAACAAGAATAGTGTAAAGTTAAACGAAATATAAGTTTATTTACACTATGTACATTGTATTGAGAAATAATCATTAATTGATATATATTAAAGTTATCTGTCTTATTCGAAACTTACTATGATTCTACACAATGAATTTTAAACTAATCCAAATCTCCAATGGTTAAGTGCTAAAGAAAGCTTTTATCAATTCCTATAACCGCAACATCATCATTAGGCTTCTGCCCTTATAACTAATGTTCAATTCTATGATACTTAAAGATTAAATCCTCGTGTCCTTGCGAGGCGCTATAGTTGATACTTCAGTTGATGTCCTTGAGAAGTAGTTCTGGTCCGTACTCGGTGGTACTGAACCGTGGGTCAGGCTGACTCCACTATTGAGTGATTGCAGATGACTCTGTGGTGTTGGTCCTTTGGAGCAGGCTGACTCCACTGTTGAGTAACTGCAACGACTTTGTGGTGCTGATCCTTGGAACAGGCTGATCCCCTGTTGAGTGACGGTGTAAATAACTTCCTGCTGGACTTCACTGGATACACAAGATATATCTCTTGAAGAGTATGAATATTCACTTATGTTTATAAGCGACTTCTGAAAACGAGGAGTTTTCAGGCTTCGATCATCACGAGTGGACTCAGGGCTAATCGGCTTCGACCCTCACCTGGGAATGGAGGATCTGCATCAGCCGGGTACGGGTATGTACACCGCTGGGTGTAGATGATCTATCCGGAATCGAGGATGACCGTCTCTAGACTTGTTTTGTGGGTGATCCTCAGGGCTTACCAGGGTGGTTTTGTCCTTGGCCTGATGGACACTGTTGCAATACTCTCATCTGGCACCGGTCGTATAAGATGAGTGAATCTTGGCTTTCCGGTAACCAGAGACCAGATTCTATGAAATAAGGTATAAACTTTAGTAGTTTATCCGTATTAAACTATTAGGTGTCCCTCATTTGACATTCGAGCCTTCAGAGCAAGGTGTCAAAAGGGAATCAAAGTATTCATAAGATAGTACAAGATAATGGTAAATAGTACTTCAAATCATTATTATTAAGATCGTATATTACCCATTGTTAATAATAAAATAGCAATAATCTCAACGTTCATATATATGCATTACTGATGCACACATATTGAACAATAGTTAATCTTTTAATTGAGTTAATCCATTGACAAATGGAAACTGGTGTCGTATTATAAACAACGATAATAAAATACAAAATACCTAATTGCATTCTTATGGTTATTTAACCCATTCAAATAAATTCAACAGATCATAACTGATTAAGCATTTAATTATTAAATTATTAATTCGGCATATAATAATATTATGATAGTGTATTTAGTCGATAATTGAGGTCGTTCTTACTTTATCTGGATTTCGGAATGTTTGGTTCCTTGATGATTACAATCTGAGTAAATACATATCAGTTGATTCCATCACCTCAATAGGAGAATATGGAGAATGGTCGTTCGCTCACATTCCCTAGATGACGTGTTTAATTTAATTTGCGTTGATTGGATGATCAAACATCAACAGTTAATATGCGTATTCAACTATTCAGCCTCACCGCACGAAATGGTGCGCCTTTAGAGATATTTCCTTTTCTTGTTTACTAGTTGCTGTGCAGTGAGGAATTGCGCGTTCATAAATTTCGTCATAAGTAAATAAACTTATATTATAAACTAATCCACCAATATTTAATTAACCTTTATATTTTGCAACTGAATTCTTTCATTAAATATGAAAATAAAACCGCTTCAAGCTTTTAATTATTCAGTTTAAAAATTCTATGCACCCTGTTGTGTAAATTTTGTAATCATTTATTTATAGCTAGAGAAGTTATCAGGGACATTTTTTTTTTTACAAAGAGAAACCTCATGACACATTAATTGTATTATTTCTCAGAATATAGACTTTATTTTTGTATAAACTAAAAACACAGCTTCAAGGGGTTTGGAAAGAGTGGAGAGCAGTTTGGTTCCAAAATAATTTTTTTATTTAAAAAACTTAAAACTTTATTGGAGTGTCTTTGCAATTATAATTTTTAATCATAAATAATTGTCTAAAAATATTTTATGAAGATTCAAGAATAAGATTATTTCAATGATATCTGTAATTACAGCATTTTCTTTTCTTATTGCCATCAGTGTCATTAACTGCTTCATATGCTTTTTGTTTTTTGATAATTTTGAGACCAAATAAACCAGAGTTATCTGCTCAATTCTTTCTATCCTCACAAACTTTTAAGCTCATCTTAAGGCAGAGAAATATCAATTGTTTGAAATGTATCTACTTAGGTACCAAAAATAATAAGAGTTTAAGATTTCACTTTAAAGTATGAGCTATTGGCTTATAAACTATTTACACAGGATAGATATTTGACTGTAAATTAAAATGTTTACCATTTATCTAATGTTTATCCTTCTCCTTATTCACCTTTTATCATTTCAACAATGATTGATGAGATAATTGAAATACAATTTTTGTAGAAATATTGACATTTTTTAGTAGAAATATCAACATATTTTTGTAGAAATATTGACATTTTTTAGTAGAAATATCAACATATTTTTGTAGAAATATCGACATATTTTTGTAAGTATTTCACTTGAGAATTTTTCATTTTTAAATCTCATTTTTGGGTTGTTACATTGTTAATGTTCTCAAAATGTGCACTGTAAAAATTTCATGCAATGAAAAAAGCATGTTAGGCCTTTAAAAACTGACTTCAAAGTTATTTTAAAAATTTAAATTGTATGCCATAAAACTCATATAACAGGATGTGCAAAAAATACTTTTTTTTCACCACCTCCCTTCCACTCTGGTTAATTCTTAAGTTTCTCCAAAGAAGTTTTATTGATATCTTTTTTCATTTGAGCCTCACACTTAGCTTTTTTTGCCTCACCTTCTACTTGAGCCAAACTCTCTAATCAATCTGATCACAGTCTTGTCTCTGCTTGTTGATCTGTTGCTTAAGTCACACAAAAAATATATATACCCGATATTTAATTTTTCCTGTTGGAATGTGACACTTATAATATTTCACATGACTCCTCTGAAGGAATGATTATAATGTTATCATTATCACATGACTGAGCTCAAGTTCATTTCAGGTTATTTCTTCACTACACCAGATCACCAAAATCTGTGACCACCAGAATGACTAAATTTATGTTCTCATCTCACCTTCCCTCATGTTCTAAGTGCTAATAAATTGTGTAGCTAAAGACATGTGTTAGATCTGTTCATGTTAATTAACTTTTTCTTATTACTTACATACATTGACTTTTATAATAACTACATGATAATTGTTGCCACTGTTTGGCCTGATGTGTATGAACTGTTATTTTTGAAGTTAATAATGCCGTATATACTCGTTCTAAATCTGACCTTTTTGGGACAAAATCTAGGGGGAAAAGTTGGGGGTTTGGCCTGTGAGCGGGTCATAAGTGATTTCTGCATTTACATTGAATATCGGTGTTTGTCACGAATGACCATGTTGTACTCGTTACATGTGACCCCCACGCGTCAGTGTGTTTGGCGGTCAGGGTAAGGTGATTGGTTACTCAGTGTGAAAGCGTGCGAAAGGGGGAATGTGTGTACTACATTGGGCAGCGGAGAGTGAGGTGGTTGAATCAAGAGTTGACCATTAAAGTTTGTTTTGGCTACCAGTGTCGTTATTCATTGTGTAATAGGAATGTTATGAGTCTGGCGCAAGCGGTCCAGATACAGTTATTAGGACCCTTGTGACAGTGTTGTTATTGTAGATCGTCAATGTCCTTTTCTACATTCTACAAGATTTGACTGCTTTACCAGAAGCTGTAATAGATTAATAAACATCTGCACTTACCTTATTTAATCATTTTATTTATTTTTGTGAATGTTTTAATAAATTGTTTTACAAATTTTGTTTACAACAACAAATTTTAATGTAATCACTTTCCCCACTGTTAACCAAATGAAAAAAAATAATTAAAAAATACTGGTAACTCTTGCCTAACAAAGAGCACAAAAAACAAAGATAATCACCAAATTATTAGCTTGTAGTTCAAAAAAATGTGTACCATTTTGTTTACTTTGTCGTATTTTTGGGGCTTCAGCTTACGAGCGGGTTACACACTTTTAATAGTTTTCTCTTCGAAAGCGGGGGGGGGGGGGGGCTTGTGAACGAACATGCTATAGAACAAATATATAAGGTAATTCTCTAGATGAGCATGTCCCTTGAGGGATACGAATGTCAATGACTTATGGAGGTGTTTGTTTCATCTAAGAAACAAGAGGTTGTTCTAATCTCATAGCCTCACATCCAAAAAATGTCAGAAAATCTCAGAGCCACAAGTTGTTTGTTGTACACATTGGTTATTAAAAACAACAAAAGGTTTTAATAAAAACATCAATGTTATTGTTCCAATTTTCAACTAACAGTTCATAATTTAACCCTTAAAACCATTTTGTCTGTAATGAACTCAATTGAATTTTCCCAGGGAAATGAGATGGGAGGAACACTCAACAGATTTGGTCCGGAGGCAAAACTCCCGTCGCATGCTGCTATTCACAAAGAATTGGTCATTTATGCTGATCTAATGTTATGGTTAAAAAATTCAGATGAATCTGTCTTTCATAAGCTTTCTGCTGTAAGTATTTGTAGACAGCAATTGCCATACATTCTAATGTTTGTGTTAGGGAATTTATTCCCATAATGGAAAATGTTGGGAGAGAATTTAATTTCATTGTGCTTTTCACATCTATTGCCTTCATTTATTAAACATTGTAATTTATAATATTCTGCAGGTTTACATGAATAGTTTAAGTAAACTCTACACTCGAGAGATTTCAGAATTTCTAGAGTGCTTCAAGCAGAAGTTAATTGCAGGCAAAGATGGAAAATTAAAACATGGTAACTTTATCTTGATTTTTTTTGCATATATCTTTGTCCATTCGCCTTTTTTTTTAACGAGAAAAAAAAATAAATTGATTAACTTCTTATTGTTCCAAATTCCCTTCAACCCCACTTCTTTTACCGCTAGCCTTGACCAAAACTTCTAGAGTATGTTTGATATTAAATAATAATTTTATCATGACTCCTCTGTTTACCTGACAGGTACAGCCACATTGTCCAGGTTGACAGGATCCACCAGTAGCCTGGCCAAGTTAGACAGAGGACGTTCAGGGTCTCTGCAGAGTCATGACAGCCATCAGCCAACGAGTGGCTCCACATCGGACTTGTTAGGAAAAAGTCATTTTGACAATGTAAGTTTTTTAAGGTTTATTTTAGACATTAGTAGAGCTGTGGAAAATTTTAAAGATTAAATTATTTTTAACAATTAATCGACTAATCACAAATTTTTGGAAGTCAAAAAGTAAAAAAAATAATAATAAAATAGCGGTCGATTAATAATAATAAATTTCCTTATAATTATATGTACATTTTGAAACTTTTGACTGAGAGGAATGTTTAAAATGTTGATTAAGTTTGCTGATCATGGTTCTAAAAGTTTGCCTACTTATCAAACCAAATGAAAAGCGTTTTAAGCCAATGCCAGTAATGGAGTCTGACTCAGAGACAGAAAATGACAACAGTTCTTCTGAAGAATTACTACGCTACAAAATGGAGATGAAAGTTCTTGAATCCATTAATCCTCTACAATTGTGGAAACTTAATGAACACTGATATCTTATAATGTCATTCCTTGCTAAGACCATTTTGTGCATACAAGTTATCTCAGCTCTATGTGAATGATTGTTCAGCTCAGCTGGTTATATTGTAAATAATACTTGTCTTTTTGGGTAGTTGGTTAAAAGATGACATATAAATGAGACATTCCAGTGTTATTTAGAATTCAACAAGAATGTTTAATATGTCTTACTATATGACATCATAAATCTTAATTCTTAGCTTTCAAAAATTAATGATAAATTTTAAATTAATCGTTAACAGCCATGGTCATTAGAGAACTTTGTTAGTCCATTGTCTAGACTCTGTAATAAGTCATGATAAACTTTCCTGTCTGATTTATATTACTAAAATTTTTTTTCCAGTGTTTGGAACTTATAGTTCTGTTGTGAAGTCAGTAGATTTTTACTTCCATAAATATTTACAAATAATTTTTAGTCTGCTATTCAGGGTAAAGGTGTCTTAAATGTAAGAAGCTTATGTAGAAACTTTCTAAATCAGATTTCAATAACTAGAAAATAGCTATGCATTTAAAAAGGAGCCAAAAAACATTTGGGAACTGAAATGTTACATTTATTCAAATGGAGGGAAAAGTATTTATGTAATGATCTAACCCTCTATTACGCTCTTTTTGGTTTTCATGGGAAAAAATTATTTGACTGGATTTTCTAAGAGTATTAGACATATATAAACATAAAATGGAAGAAACAATACACATTTTTAAAATATATTGATTTTATTGGTATGTTACCATATGGTAACAGTGCGTCTAAAAGGTTGTTCAGGAAATTAATAGGGGAATAAAAGATTATAACAAAAATACAATTTTAAATGTTAATGGTGCCATTTCAATTGTTTACACAAACAAATATTATTTCATTATGTTAATTACAAGCATTTGTTGATCTATCCAATGTCCTACTTTTACACTGAAAAGTGATAATTATAATAATTGATATTTACAACAAAAACATATTTTAAAAAAAAGGTAACACCAAGTCATGTACATAAAACATTTAGAAACATAAAAAGCAGGTTTAAGGCTGGTGAAACTGTTTAAAACAGTTTGAATATTTAGTCAAGCAAAGGTGAACATTACATTTTATACACTTAATTCTAGACACTCCCTTACAGTTTGGCCTCTTGCATCTTCCTCTGATGTCAGTAGCATCAGGAAAATGCCCAATATTGTCAGCTCTTACTGCCAAGGGTGGAACAGCTGCAGTAGGACCTCTCATTTTTTTGGCTGCAATTTGAGTTTCTATTTCTAAAGATGGACGGCCACGTTTTTTAAATTCAGCTTTGCCTTCTTTTACTAGGCAGGTTGCAATCTGCATCTTAAAATCTAGTAAAGGAAGAGTTTTTTTTTTGTCCCAAGCAGCATTAACACAGTCGGTTCTATAAATAAGCCATGCTTGCACCACTGCCATGTCCAAAAAATGAAATATTATTCTGTGATACCATTTTTTGGATCTAACTGGTATTCTGTATAAGGCCAAAAGGGAATCAAGAAGATCAACGCCACCCATGAATTTATTGTACAACGTTATCACTGATGGACACGGAACTTCTATTTCATTTTTTGCCTTTTTGTCCCACCTTTTGACTCGCTTTAAAGGCTCAATAGCTGCAAATGTACTAAGAGTTGTTACTGCTCTATTGTCAACCCATTTGACAGCATAGAGATCCACTCCATCATGGTGGCAGGTTTTAACGGCTGCGGACCCTCTTCCATTTTTTGCCAATTCCTTATCGGATGGCAGTTTGCAATTTTTAAGCCTATTGGACCTTACAGTGCCAATTGCAGCTATTCCTTGTTTCCACAAGACAATCTGCAGTTCTGTAGAATTGAACCAGTTATCAAAGTAGACTTTGTGCCATACATCTCGAGGAATATTGGAAAGAAGACGGAGCACAATGTTTCCAGATGCTCCAATATCTGGTTGTCCTTCTAATGGAAGAATTTTCCCGGTGTAAAATTCAAAGTTATGAATTACTCCAATTGTTGAACAACAAACAAAAATTTTGTAGCCCCATTTCTTTGGTTTTTTGGGGTTATATTGTTTCAAAGACGATACTCCTTTGTATGGCACCATTTGTTCATCGATGCTTAATTTTTCGTCGGGCACAAGGTTTGTAACCTTTTTGTTAAAACATGTTATGAGTGGCCGCACTTTGTAAAGTTTATCTCTGCAACCAGGTTCTCGTTCTTTATTGTTGTTGCAGTGTAGCTGTCCTTTAATTTCGTGAAAACGTTTTTCACTCATTACATTTGCCACTTTGTCATATCTGGTTTCTTTACACCAGTAACACCTAGCTCTAGGCATTTGAACAATGCTCATTAGAAATAAAACTCCAAAAAATTGTTCAAGTTCATTTGTATTTAAATTCAACTGTTGGTTGATATTTGTCTGTGCGCTGTACAGATTGGATTGGATGACAAGAGTATCCATTATTTCTTCATCAAAAATTTCCCTGAAGTAATCTATTGGCTGTCGAGGCTCTTTTGAGACAGCTATATGTCCTGAGAAAACAGGCTCTTGGGGAATAATATCTGCTGCATCTCTTTGGCGCCAAAGCAAATTCCTATTTGATGACTTAGCCTGCGGTAGGACTGCGGCTGCTAAAGATGTAGATGGTGTTTCATTCTCACAGTCTGATGTTGAATCTGAAGAGGGAAAATTAAAATATTATTTTTTAGTGTTTATTTCATTATTGTATTGTATTAAAAATATTAAATTGTCCTTCTAAAAATAAAAGAGTCGAAGTTGAAATTTAAAATGTATGTAGATTCACCTGAATCACTGTTGTGTTCTGATTCTGGATAGAAAGTTTCATCAAGGCCATTGTCATTGTCGTCCTCCGAAGAAAGCTCATTGTCATCTGAGTCTTCAGGAATATCACGTACATGCACATCTTTATTTTTTCCATAAAAGCGTGAAGGATCCATGAATTTGGGTTTTGAAATTCTGAGACAAAAATAAAAGCAAGAAAAAATTGATTATATATATATTGTATAACACTGATTTCTTCTAATTCTATTTATAAAATATTAATTTTAAATTAACTAATGATAATAATAATAAAAAGTGCTAATTATATTTAAGTATAAAAAGCTAACATTAATATTACATATTTTAAAATATTTCATAAATAAAACATTATTTATATGGCTTATAAACAATTTAGCTATAGTATGTTATTATTTCCTAACAAAAAAAAACCAGCAGACAAAATTACCATAATGACGCACTGTAACCATGTGGTAACATACGATTTTTTTCAAATTTTATCGAAGTTTGATAACAAATATAAACTCAAATAATTATAGTATACATATTTATTTTCACATTCATATTTTTTTTGGACAGAAATAAATTAAATGTAATATAAAACAAACACTTTTACTTACTAGGTATCGAAGATTTTTTTTTAGTAGACTGTCATCGTCAAACATGTGCTGTTACAAAATAACAATGCGGTCTAAGTGAAGAAACTCCGTTTAAAAAGTTTATAATAGGATAATATAAAAGGGGAAATACTCTGAAAAATTAAAAACTAACGAAAAAGTACTGAAACAATCCTCATTTTGCTTTGTAACCAAATGGTTGCATTGTGTAATTTAGGGCTAACAAACACACAAAAAAACTTTATTTTTATTTTTAAAGATAATGAAGCCTAATCAATTTTAATTCATAACTCTCTCATAAATTTCAAAGGAATATTTTTATTTTTAAAATAACCTTGTCTGATTGACTGATATTCCATGTTTGATTAAAATGGAACACAATTTTTTATATAAAAAGTCCTTTATTAACAATATGAAAATGTCACTTTTTGATAAAATGAAAAAAACTAGTGTTGTTTTAGTCCCAGGTCTATTTTAGTTTCAGTTTTTATTTCGTTTTTTCTGTAATAATTTTAGTTTTAATCTAGTTTTAGTTTTAGGCCCAAATTTTAGTTTTCGTTTTAGTTTTCGTCGACTAAAACTAAAACACCAGAGTTTTAGTTTTCGTCTTATTCTTTTTAGTTTCACTTTTAGTTTTAGTCTTGTAAACACCAATAGCTAATAACATCATTGTTCATGACCAGTTGTTGAAACAGATTGAAGCATAATAATAGTAGTCACAGAGATGACAGCTCCATTCACTCCATTGTCACATAATAAGTCACATTATCACATTGTGTTATATGCTAATGCCATGACTCAATTTTTGACTATGTTGTAGACTAGCAGACTTACAGTGCATGTGCAAAAAACCCCCCCAAAAAACAAACAAACAAAACAAAACAAAACGTAATAGCAATAAGAAACCAAAAACGTAAGTCAAAATTAAAACAAATGACCTAGAACTCTGAACTAACTAAACTAAGTAACAACAGTTCACTTGAAGAGTGAAGACTAAAAGTCAAAACAAATTACTGTTCAGCTTGAGAAAGACCCGTTTTTCAAGACTCTGATTAGTCCTGCTTCTTTCCCCAGTAGTCAAATCACCACAAAGAGAAAAAAATTATCTCCACCTAAGCCTCCGAAGCTGATGCATTCAATATATCTAAAGCCAATGGTGCATGCAACGGAAACGTTTTCTGAACGTTCTGTGATTGCCAGTAGCTTAAACCATTGCCATCCTCACTGACCGCTGTGGCAGCTTCTTGATAGTGCAACAAATAATCTTCCAGTTCGTCATCAGGCCCACGAACTGCAGATATAATATTAGTGATTAGTGCGGTGTTCGCAATATGTTGCGTCAGGGATTTGAAGCGCTTGAGAGGAGGTCTAGATGTAGTCAGGACTGTTGAACCAACGCTATCAGGAGACGCAGTTGCAGTGATATTATGGTTAGGAATAGGCTCACCAGCAGCTGAAATCACTTTACCAAGCTGTGCACTTACTGCGGCTGCTGCTGCTGAAGCAGTTTCTTCTCGCAACACAAACTGTTTTCTGCATTTAGAAGATGCTCTTTTCCTGAAATGAACAGTGCTGAGACAGCTGTAGGATCAAGCAGGCAAGTTTCAGGTATAGGTTCAAAAATATCAGACTCTGGTTCCAACGCAAACTCAGATCGTCGCCTCAAACCATCCAAAAAGGTGACTGCTATGTCTTTGAGTGATACGTCCAGAGCTTGATCAGACTGTGCCTCAAGAAGATGATATTCTATGTCCTTAAGGGCTGGAATTACTGATGACATAACAACTTTATCGTCTTCGAGTAAACGTGTATGTTCGGCAAATCGCATATTTAATGATATTTAAAAAAACAATTATTAAAAAAAAAAACTAGATTATGACTATTTTTAAAATAAAAAAACCTAAAAACCTAGACGAGGTAAAAAAAAATCATGTTAAGCCTGGTCCCTATTGGAATTCAGGACGTGTTAGCGCATTTTCGTATTATGTATCAGTACTTATGTTAGATATCAGAATTATGTAGTTATCAGTAATTGTGTTTAGATTTTAGACATATTTTTATGAATTTTCTTATGTAATGAATATACCTGACATTTTTTTTTATTTAAAAGTCATTTCTTTACATTTAAAAAAAATTTATTTTCTCTTTAATCTAACTACAAGT
The DNA here is from genome assembly GCA_002072015.1 of Radix auricularia. Lineage (NCBI taxonomy): Eukaryota > Metazoa > Mollusca > Gastropoda > Lymnaeidae > Radix > Radix auricularia. The sequence goes on along the minus strand of MUZC01004471.1, from coordinate 269,267 downwards.
CACCACAAATGATGACGTAAAACTCTCTAAACTTTTACACATATTCTAATGACGTCAACTAAAAAAAAAACAACTAATTCTTTTGCACCCTTTCGCACCACTCTTCAATGCTTGAAGGATTGTACATTCGACTTCCGGCAATGGCGGCCGTTCCCTGCGCTAGTGTTACCTCTCGATTCGAAATATTTTTTGGTAGTTTTAACGGGGTTTTTTAACGGATCGAGTAGCTGAGTGTTGATGCACAAATGGCAGGTCAGGACATACAAAAAACATATATACCTCATGGGTCTAGGACTTATGGATGCTGAGATCAAGGGTGATGACGGACGGACGGACAAAACGGGTGCAATAGCGCATTCGACTTCTCGAAAATGCGCTAAAAACAACAACACCTAAATCTAGTTGAAAAACCTAGCGCTGGCAGCACTGATTATCGCCCAGTTGATGCGCATGCACGATCATCAAAGAAATTAGATACGTCCTAGGTCATAATTCATAATAATTTCGTAGAAATGATAATTCGCCCGCAGTACCGAAAAAGAACGATAAATGGGGATTTTAGTTTTTATTTCGTTGGGGAGTTTTAGTTTCAGTTTTTATTCAGTCTTTTGTTTACCAGATTTAGTTTTCGTCTAGTTTTAGTCTTGCTGCTAATTTTAGTTTTAGTTTTAGTTTTTGTTGACGAAAAAGTCAACATTTTCGTCAACGAAGGTTTTAGTTTTAGTTTTCGTCGAAGAAAACAACACTAAAAAAAACACATATTCAAATAATATTCAAATTTAAAAAAAACATTTTTCAACAACCTCCCCTCCCTGAAAGAAGTAATGTTCTGGAATGTTCATAAAGCAAACTTGTATATTCCTCTCTTATTATGCTAGAACTTTGAGCATGTGTTGACAGAGCTGGAGAGAGTCTGTATAGCGGAGCAAGATTTTTGCTTCAAATTTTTCCACCTCATTGATAAGAATCCACCACCCGAAGATTCACAGTCAAAGGTATGGAGTAGAAAGAATGTTGGCATCCCTGCCAGGTTTTTGAATGCCATAAATCATTTCATAATAATAAACTTTTCTCTTCTTTGGGATTAAATTAGGCGAAATGATTATGTAGACCTTATATCAAATTTTAAATAGTTTAAGATCAAACAGAAATTAATTTTTTTAATAACCATTGGATTATTTTCAACAAATACAAAATTATTGTGTGTTCATCTGACATTTGTAAAGTAATATGCATTTACATCATAATGTGTATTGTGTTCTCAATATAGATATGCACTTTGTTGAAAACAATGTACCATAATTTCTTTAATAAAGAATCTGCCTTTGTATTACCCTAATTATTGTGAAAACAATGGGAATCACTAGTGCTGGTTTAATTTAAAAAAAAAACCCAGCAACATAGCTATACCAGAACTCAGAGCTGCCAACATCTGGTCGGTAATGAAATATTTCTGGTCGTACCACATGACCAATCTCTCACACAATAATAAGTTAGCTTTTGAGCTTTTTTAAACTCCATCCCAAAGGTTGGTAACTAGTCTGCTTAGAATCTCTTTTAAAATGAACTTGAGTTACAAACACAAGAATATGCTGTGGTAACATCTATATTATTATATTATATGATCGATCTGAAATTGTTACAGCCCTTGTGACAAGCTGGTTGACTTGACAGAACCATTGCTCATCAAATAAAACACTTATGAGTGTTTACTACCATTTTTAGAAAAAGATTGTTTCAATATCAATTTTAGGAAAAAGATACTTCAGTTGGAGCAGGCGATGGTGATTCTGATGTCTGGGTCACAAGGCCAACAACTTCAAACTCAGAGTAAGGTCCCTTATATTGTAAAATAATTTTTACTTTGACTAAAGTATGTAAAGATGAGCAAGAAACTATAATGCTGTCCCCTCCCCCCCACCCCCCGCCCCCGTTTTCCAAAAGATACAAAAACTCATTTTTATGCTCGTTTTAGTATGAAAAAGTGTTTTTTTTCCTCATAACTTTAAAAGAAATAAATGCTGTTATTAACACCAGCAGCAGATACTCAAGTAAAGGTCAAGATTTTTTTTCAAAATTTCGAGGCCAAAATCAGGGGGTTGCCTTATAGTCACATAGCTCATTTTTAAAATTTCAGTAACACAATAAATGTCATATTTTCGCTCAAAATAGATTTTCATAGTTCCGATGAACATTTTAAAGCAAACACCTACCTTTTGGTCTGAGTATTGATCTATAGTTGAATAATTATCTATAAAATTTTTGCTACCTATGTCGACTATCTTTTTTATTGCTTTTGATACAATGTTTTCCATGAACTAAATTCCACTTTTAAAATCTCAAATTGTGGGTTTGTCTTAAACTCAAAATCAACTTGTACTCGAGTATATACGGTGAAGTTAAACTCACATCTAATTACCCCTCCCCCCCACACACCCACAGTGTGTATGTAATTTATGGATGGCCCCTCCCTGGGACGTAACGGCTCAATATTGATGAACAAAGATCAGAGTGCAGCTGTTATCAAAAGGGCCTAAAAATATTCTGACGAATGTGGCCCTGAAAAAAAAAATAGGGGTAAAAGCCTGGCTCCTATGCACTTGGCTGTATTGCTACTTTTCTATAGTGCAACATTGAATTTCAATAACAGGAATGAGGGAAAATGAAGGATCTGATTGTTGGTTTACACCAATTAAATATCCTATATACGTTGTGAAATGTATATATTTTTTGTCTCAATTTAAAGCAATGTCCTCCTCAATAAAAAGACTTTTATCTGACACTTAGTTTCATAAACACAAGACAATGTACATGCACAAACTTTTTCTCTCTTAAAGCCATCATGTGGCAATATGTTTTTACTAACTAGAAAACCAATTTAAGTAATATTCCACTAACTTCAGCCTAAGTGAACCCAAATTATTCATGTTTCTAGCTAAGTAAGGAGTCAAGACATTTCTGTTGAATATATCAAGATGATTGTAACTATTGAGTATCAGGATACTGGTCCAATGACTGTAGCTACGGAATAGATAACATATTAGACCCAATAACTGTTTTAAAAGGGTATTTAAGGTAAATATTAACACTTTTTGTCTAGGAAGAATTATTCCAAAAGTCAAGTATCCTGGTACTTAATAACTACATTTGGTTTCACTGCTAAATATACTACTCTTAATAAATTCAAAGTAATTCTAATTCTATAGTCTTCTATGGTTTGGGGCTTCTGCTTTTTACAGAATTCAATAACATTCATATATCTCAAATGTTTCTTGCGTAGGAATTATCTACACCGTAGTCTGAAGTCATGCAATATAAAAACATAGTCTTACAATATAAAATGGTTTTGCTTTGATTAAATTATCACATCTGCTTTCAGAAATTCAAAATGATTAACATTATAACAAGAAAATTAAACTTAAGTTTGCAATTAAAAAAAAAAAAGTAATAATAAATCTAAACTGGAAAAAAAAATTTTTTTCAATGCATGAGTTCCCTATGTGGTAATTTTTTTGTCTATATTTATGTACAAAATCCATAGGTCTGCATTAATTAATGATGGAATAAAACAGAAAAATAAATAAAACATAAGTTTTAGAAAATTGTAACAATTACTTAATGTAATTTAGAAACGTTTAAAAAGGTAATATAATGTTTAAATATATATATATATATATATAATATATA
>MUZC01004471.1:226936-264332 GCA_002072015.1 Radix auricularia | reverse complement strand
AGGGGTGTTCTTTAATTTTTTAAATTTTATTTTGTTGAGTCCATGTTAAATAATAGAAATTATATAGCATGACTGATCACATAGCACCTATGAGCTGAACAATCAAAGCAAATCAATTATTTCAAAATTAACCTTCATATTTTTATTTCCGTAAAATAAGTTTCAAAACTTATTTCCACTCTTATTTTCAGATTGATTGCACCAAAATTTAACACAGATAACTAACTGTATGATAATTAAGTGTTTAAAACAATGACAGTGAAATTATATATTTTAAAAAAATAATATAATGAAGGCCTTTCGCTTTATGCTAATGATACGCATTGACCAACTGACCAAGGCGTTGCTACTAACTTTTAATGATGCATCATCCTAATTATGACATTAACATCTTAATCAATGTCTTACAAACCTTCCTGCCTCTCAGCTGTGTCTCTCACATTCACCTAACAATTGCCATCAACTAAGGCAAGAGAGATTCTCATGCTCACAATATTATTAAATGATCTTACCATTGTCTTACAATATTTATGCCTGTTCACAAATGCTGGTGCCTTGTCTCAATGCTTTTAATTAAAACCCTTTCAGATTTATTTAGGCCCAATAATGGGAAAATTTTTTTGAAAGTTTAACTTTTAAAAAAAAATGCTAATTTTCTTAAATTAAAAAAAAAAAAAAGTATTATTGAACCATGCTTTGAATATGATTCCTTATAGCTTATTTTCACCTTTTTTTTTTTTTACCTTGAATTCATTCCACAGGCGACAGATCAATGATCAAGTCAGGTAAGTTACAGCTAAAGTAAATTTATTTTTGTTACATTATCCTTCATAAATATTTTTTCATACAAAATCTATACTTTACATACCCTTTGTTTTCACATATACTTTGTTTTATTTTAAAATGAAAGGAAAGTATATGTTATAAAGTCACAAGTAATAAAATCAGTTAAATTATTAGTCTCAAATGTGATTTCAAAATATCACTCACTGCCCTGGCCCTAACACTAAGTTAAATTCTTTACTTGAGCAGGACAATGATGGCAGAAATATTTCCAACACTTGAAACAGAATTGGACAATTACCTCACACATGCAGACCGCCAAGATGGGGTGTAAGTAATCTTCAAAATCTATTTCTATAAGTTCAAATATAATCTATTTAAATAATTTCAAATAAACTCTAGTTAATTAAGTTTTTTTTTAAAAGAAACAATTTTTATTTATTTAAGTTCTTGTAAAATAACAATATTTTTGAGCTATCAGTTTTACTTGATAAAATTTGTTTGATCTGATGAATACTACACCACATTTGTATGCATGTAAATGTTGTTAATCTTGGTAAGCATTGCCCATCTCTTGATCAGTACTAGCTAAAAGATTTGTTGATCATTACCCATCTCTTGTTGAAAACTAGCTAAAAGATTTGTTGATCATTACCCATCTCTTGTTGAAAACTAGCTAAAAGTTTTTTAAACATTGAACCTACTCTTGTTGAGTAATTACTAAAAGATTTGTTTGACATTGCTCAGTTTCTCCATGAACATGTTGGTCCGTATGAGTCAACATGTCATCAACAGCCAAGACATGGGCTCATACCTTGGGAAAACTTTTGGCAACTGCCTCATAAAAGTCAAGAGAAACTTTGACAGATATATTGTAAGTCCATGTTTTTTGTTACGGAACTAATAAATTTTGTTTATAGTATTTTAAGTAATGCATTCTCATGGAATTGCTGATAATCTGCTTTAGTTAAAACAAAAACGTCTTTGTGGCCAATTATTTGAGTAAGGCAGCTAGAAAGTTAACTTAAGTTTTCTGTGTCTTCTTCAATTTCTCAAAGACATTCCCTTATGACTTGTTATACAGGATTCTATGATGCAAGCCGTCAAGGAGACAAAAGTTTCCAAGAAAAGTCGATGTGGCATCATCAGCTTTGTGCACAGCTTTGAGGTGAGGATTTTATTTACTGAAGTTCTCTATAAAAATGTCACCCCCAGAACAAACATGTTATTGACTTTGTGTTGATCTTAGTGTAACAGCTTATCCAGTTGTCCCAACAACTATCCTGAGGTTGACGGTTAATAAAAACATTTTTCTAATATCATTTTCGCTGAAGATGGATCTTGAAAGAAATATTACTTGGGAATATGTTTAAATGATAAACATAGCTTATGTGTACTGTACTGTCATTGTACGTTGTATTAATGTTTCAAATTAAATGCATTGATAATTATATGTGTTACTATTTGTACCATACTGCCATTATATGCTCTAGTTAGGATATGAATCTTTCACATTGAATGCATTGACATCATGTGAGTTATTTTTTTATTGGAAGTGCTTTGAGCCCAGTTACTAACTGGGTTACAGCTCTATATAAATTATAAATTTATTATTATTATTATTAAAATTAAATAGTATTTTTTTAAAATTAAGGTGCAAATCAAGGGGAAATTGTGTCTGTTTAGAACTCAGTTGAGGACCATTGAGTCATAAATTTTCTTTGTTGCTTAATTATTTTGTATTATTTTTGAAAGCATGTGTTTCTTTTTTTTTTGGTACCTTGCTTCCAGCTGCAAGATTTAGGTTAGGTAATAACTATTTAAAGATCTTAAGTTTATCAAAGGATATAAATCCTCATCTTGAAGTAACCGAAGTATTTACTCTTGCACTCCCAGGAGTTTTCCAATCTGGCGGAGAGCATCTTCAAAGGATCTGACCGCCACACAGATCTGGACAAGGCTTACACCAAAGTTGTGCGTGTAATCTTTGAGCAAATTGTGCGTGTGTCTCTGGAGCACCAGAAGACTCCGAAAGAAGTTGTTCTCATGGGTATGTGTCTGTGTGAAAAAATCAATATAGAGATTGTGATTTTAAGGATGTCTTGACATAGCAATAATTTTTATGTTTTAACATTGTTTTATAATAAAATACTGTACATTTGTCACCCTAGTTTTAAATATGTTTTTAAGGGATCACAACTCACTACATTTAACACAATAATGTGATTGGCAGCAATTTCTTGATATTAACATTACATTCAACATTAGAAAGTCCAATTAATATTGAAAATTTATATTTTTGTTTAAAATCTTTTCAGAAAACTTTCATAGAATGTTCTGTAAGTATTAATTAATTTTATTTAATTTTTTTTCATTTGATGCTGATAAAAATTCTATTTTACATACTTTATTCCTAAAAGCTTATTAGTTAAGAGGCAACAGGATCTTTTTTTTAAAAAAAAACCCATACAGACTCACTTAACAAAAGGTTCTGTACTGATGAATAGATCTATGATTATATTTGATTTGATTGATTTTAATTCAAAATGTGAAACCAGATAAATTATATTTTTTAAAGTAGGGGAAGTAACTTAAAAGTCTGATTTTTGGGGGAATTCACTTTTATTGTGCCTAATTCCAACGAGAGTTGTCTTACCTGATTCTATAAGTCTCAAGTTAATAAATATTTTTGCTAAAAATAATTTTTAAAAAAAATTACACAGAAATTTCAAGACCAGCTGTTAGTCTGTTAGCTTTACGCTACCATATGTAATTTGTCTGTCTTTGTTATTCCAGCACTTCTGTCTTTATGCTACCCTATGTAATTTGTCTGTCTTTGTTATTCCAGCCATCCTGTCTTTATGCTACCATATGTAATTTGTCTGTCTTTGTTATTCCAGCACTCCTGTCTTTATGCCACCCTCTGTAATTTGTCTGTTTTTGTTATTCCAGCCATTCTGTCTCACCTGAAGAACCCATGCCTGGAGAATGATAGAAAAGAAGCCAAGCAACGATACACAGAGAACCTTCAGGCTTATACAGTGAACCTCCTTGGCAGGCCTCTAGAGAAATTACATGTGAGCTGGAATTTGCATCAATGATTTTTTATTATGAATGTTGTATCATTAATTTTAAAAAAACTATTCAGTGAAAACAATCAACAGGTTGATAGAAATCTAAGTAAATTAAGGTTAAAAATTGTCTCCCCCTTCTTCAGAGAATTTATTTTTGAAGGAATTAATTCAAACGGCAACCTCAGGGAAAAAAATCACTTCCATTAAGTACAATTATTTATTGTTGAAATGTTAAACTTTTTTTAAAAAATCTACCATCTCTCATTCTGATCTCTTAACTCATTCGCTACTATTGCGACTGAATGCGACATACCCCCCTCGCTACTAATGCGCCCAAATGCAACATGACGCCTACCAACGCTCATGCATCACGCGACCTCGCGAGAAGCATCGTTACCGTGCGAATAGCCTTCAATAGCTCTCCGCTTTTTGAAAAGTAGAAACCTCACTGATTTTGTTAAAAAAAACAGATGTTTATATCATTTACGGTTCGAAAGTTGTGTGGCTTAGAAGTCGGACTATGTTTGGTGAAATTTGAACGTGTGGTTTCTGAATATTTTTATGCAATGGCCTTTCATTTTCTTGACTAATTAATTGCTGCTGCAACGTCTAATTATGCAGCAGTTAATAACTCAAACAATTAGGAAGAATAGACTTTGATAGTGATACTGATATTACTGATAATAATAACTGATCCAAATCAAGCTAACGAGAGTGATGGAGACACTGGCACTGTCTCTGAATCTTGGTCACACAAGTTGATCAGTTTTACAGACAAGCTATCAGTAGCGGATTTAGCTTTGTCTGCGTGGGGGGGGCGAGGAGAATTTCAGGGGGCGCAGAAAATTTTACTAAAAACAGATTTTTGGGTAAATACTAGGGCTGTTAACGATTAATTTAAATTTAATTGTTAATTTTTGACAAATTAACGATTAATTAATCGTTAATTTCGATTAAAGCCAAAAATTTTAATTTATGATGTCATAAGTAACACTTATTTAACGTTCTGATAAAAATCTAAATAACACTGGAATGTCTTCTTTATATATCAACTTTTCACCAACTACGCAAAAGTGTGTTGACATTAATTGGTTCAAGTGTTGAGCGGGTCTAATTGACAATCATTGACATGGAACTGACGCAACTGGTATGCTCAAAACGATCTTGGCAAGGAATGGCATTATCAGATATTGGTGTTCATTAACTTTCCACCATTGTACTGGATTAATGGATTCAAGAACATTCATCTCCATTTTGTAATGCAGTAATTCATCAGAAGAGCTGTCGTCATTTCTGTCTCTAAGTCAAACGCCATTACTGCCATTAGCTTCATACGCTTTTCATTTGGTTTGATAAGTAGGCCAACTTTATCAACATTTTGAACATTCCTGTCAGTCAATATTTTAAAACCAAAATGTACATGTCATCTTCAGGAAATTCATTATTTATCAGGCGCTATTTTTAAAAATTGTTTATATATACTTTTTTTTTTACTTCCAATTATTTGTAAGTGATGTGTCAATTAATCGTTAAAAATAATTTAATCTTTAAACATTTTTAATTATTACTCGAGAAATTAATCATTAATTTCTGCAGCCCTAGAAATAATAATTATGAGCCTACTAATTTAGTAAATTTTCCAAATCATCGAACAAGACAAACAGAAGAAACAATATAAACAGATATGTTATCAACATAGTGATGTACATTTATTAAAATTTATTTCAATAGTGTATTTTTTTTATCTAACAAAGAAACTTAGTTTATGCGAATTTGTATAGAGCCCTGAGCCTTATTTAAATTCCTTTCTACGTGAACCTAAACGTTATTTTTTGTTATTTTAAATTTTCATTTAGATGTTTAAAAATATTTTTATTTAACATGGGGGTGCATGTTCTTGAGAGTAATCTCCCTTTGCTTAGTACTTCAGGGGGTGTTTTGGTTTTTGTGCTTAGTAGCAAATGAGTTAAAAGTAGATTTTTATAAGGCAGACTAATTAGATCTATAGAGAAAGGAGCCTAGTGATGTTTGTCAGTGTGAAAATAGGGTAAAATGATGGGGAGGGGTTAGTGTACCTTGATTGACATCCCGATCTATGAATGAATGTGATTCATACATTGCAGATATGATGGGGAGGGGTTAGTGTACCTTGATTGACATCCCTGTCTATGAATGAATGTGGTTCTTATATTGCAGATATTTTTTGAAGGTGTTGAAGCTCGTATCTCAGCTGGTGTCAAGCCAGAGGAGGTGGGTTATCAGTTGGCCTTCAGCAAACAGGAGTTGAGGAAAGTTATCAAGGAATACCCTGGGAAAGAGGTAACAGTAATGTCTGTGTGGTCAGTCAGCGGGTAACATGTCTTAGTGGTCGGTCAGTAGGTGTCATGTCTGAGTGGTCAGTCAGTGGATGACATGTCTGATTGGTCGGTCAGTGGGTGTCATGTCTGAGTGGTCAGTCAGTGAGTAACATGTCTGAGTGGTCAGACAGTGGTTGACATGTCTGAGTGGTCAGTCAATGGGTAACATATCTGTATGGCAAATCAGTTGATCATTACATAGCTTACAACTGCTGACATGATGATGGTTTTTTCCTTAAATAGAAACACCTGTAACATCAAGTAAATATTGTTGAACTTACTTCATAACTTTACACAATAAGACAATTAAAAAATTGTATTTAAACAAGTTTAACCATCTTCATATCTGCTGGAAGAAATATATCATTAAAATATTATGAGTTACATCTGTAGAAAATTATTGAAGATTTAAAGGATATGTAAACTGGTACATCTGTATTGAATTTGTGCTTAATTTTTGCTATTTCTTTCCTCTCCTCTCAGTGTGAATACAATACAAAGAGCTTTAAGTTTAAGCCCCATTTTACTAACAAAAGGGAGATAAAAGACATTATTACACAAAACTGTATATGGTAGTAAAATACAATGCGCTAATTAACACAGAGCGCCATGTTACCCTCATATATGGATATGAGAATGTGGTGAAAGGACAGTCAAAATGGGTTTCAAATCATCTTAAATTGTAAATGGAACAAAAAATCTTATACACTTCACAAATACAAATAGAGCCAAAAATTGTCTTCTTTTTAATCTACCCATTTGTGGGGTGGTGCTTATTCTATATATGTATTGTTGTGACATCCTCACAGTAGCATTGTGAAGTAATGCATAATTCTAGTGACCATTATTTTCAACTTTAATCTGACAGCTAGTGAATGGTCCTTTGAGTTTGAGTGAATTGTTTCAATATGTAGATGATATTATAATATAAAATATTGCCATTGGCACTGGTTTCATAGCAACTGACAAATCAAAACAAAATATGTTACACCCATGTTGTACTTAATACATTTTACTGTAATCAAACTTTTTCTGAGTACTTTCTGAGCAATATCTCATGAGTTCGCTTTTAAAAATACTAGGGTTGTTATCGATTAATTTAAAATTAATTGTTAACTTTTGAAAAATTACTGAATAATTAACAAAAAATTTGATTAAAGCTAAAAGTAAGATGTATGACGTCATTAAACTGAAAATTTCAAGGGAAGAAGCAAAAACAGGCATTTCACATTTTTTAAAATATAGATATAAGTACATGTAGTTCAATATAATGTCAATGAATTTGAATTATGTTATTGTTAATTAAGTAAAAACAATGTTTAATTGTTGATATCATTTTCCTTATAAAACAGCTTATTTTAAAGTTTACTCTTTAAAAATCCTTTTTTTTTAAAATGGAGAAGTTAATACGTAAAAAAAGCAACTATTTTTTATTATTAGTAATTGATTATTTATTGATAAATTGGTAATATTGAAAAGATTTTCAATAATTTTAATCGCTATTTTATCGATTAAAATAATTTTAATGGATAAAAAATTACCGATTAATCGAGAAATTAAACGATAATTTCTGCATCCCTAAAAAATACCATTCAAAATGATGACGTTTATTTTTATCTGGATAGTATTTAAGATACAAATATGCTATTGTGGATTGTTAGACTTTCAGGATGAATGTTTATTATATAATAATTGAATAAATGCACTTACATTATATAGAAGCCTCAACCTGGCTTGACTATGTGCAAAAATAAACTAAGCCTCAACACCTGATAATGCCTTGAATGTTTACAGACTTTATTGAGGCCCACCCCCTCCCCCACAGATTGCAGTGGTTTGATTATCAACTTGTATAAATATTTATTGTCAGCTGACCATGAGATAATGCGATCATTGACTGTGGTGTCTGTGTCAGGACTTTGGCTTAAACTAAAAACTGTCTTTGTAAACTGACTTCAGGGCTGATCAAATACAATATATCACCTACTCTTGACCTCAACAGGTGAAAAAGAACCTGGAACACCTGAATAAGAAAGTGGAGAAACAGTTGTGTGAGGAGGAGAATCTGATACAGGTACATTTGGGCTTCAATTATTTCACATGTTATCTATGTGGGGTGTGTCCTAACAAAACAAGGTTGCCATTATTTACCCCTCCAGAAAATATGGTGGCATTTTTAAATTTTATTTAGGGAAGCATTTTAAAGCCAACAAGGAGACTTTTAGTTGGAGGGCATGGCAAATTGTCCCACTGTCCCTAACAAAATTGACCACTGCTCTTGAAGTTTATAGCTGTCCAAGATAAAAAGTATATTTTTATTGCACTGAGATGAATTGCTTTGCTAGTTCTCTGAAATCGTATTTTAATGGGCAGTAATCTGTGGTGAGCTATTTAGCATTACATTTTATGGTAATGATATGATGTATAATAGTGGTCATTTGCTTGGCAATGGTCACATACTTGTTTTATAGAGGCTGTCTAACTATTGGCCAACTGTTTTCATGTTTTGAACTTAATGACCGCCCATTACCACCATGCAATGTTCCCTTGTTCCTCCCATTACCACCATGTAATGTTCTCTTGTTCCCCAGGTGGTCTGGCACGAGATGCAGGACTTATTCATCAACCAGTACAAGTATTACGACAACCTGATGAAGAAATGCTACCCTGACTCCAATATAGCATTAGACTTCACTATTGAGAACGTGCTCCAGTATTTCTCTGATATTGCCCAATCTCACTAAATTAATATTTTAAAGTTTCGTACAGAAAACCTGTTGTTATTTTGAGCAGTTTCATTCCTGCAAACTTTGTGATAACTTAATTATTATAAGTTAACCTGTGTATACTCGACTCCAATCTTTATAATAAACAGAACAAGTGGAGACTTTCCTTTGCAAGCTGATTTCCTGTACTCTAATGTTTTTGTAAATTTTATAAAAAAATATATAAAATGCATCTGTTGGCTGAAGAGTAGCAACTTTTCATTAAACATTGTATTTGTTCATTGTATTATATTTTCGTTCAGTATATTAATGTAAATAAATGTAATTCCCAATTTATATTAGAAGATGTACAAAGTAAGCAGATGTACATCATTGGTCACAAATTATGTTTCTATTGAAAATTCAGATATAAACAGAGCCTCCCTAGTAGTTTTACTTTTCATTAGGTTTTCAATTATTTTGCTGTTCAGATGCTCATCATTTTTACCATGGGTTGAGTAACATTTCCTTAATGTTGTATTCTGCCTGCGTTAGATTAGGAAATTCAGTTTGATACACAAATTCTCAGAAGAATTTGTTTATTTTCTACTCTAAATTGGCTCAAATGGTAACACTGAAATTAAGCTGTAGTCTTGAAAGAAAAACATAATTTTAAAATTCAAGGGACAAAACTCACTACTTATCACTTTTTTTAAGCTAACAAAAATAATCACTTATCAGAACTTATCTATTAATGTAAATTGGTCAATTTAAATTTATGAGAAGCAACGGGTCAAGATATCCTCTTTATAATTTTATGTGCATTCTAGTTCTAGTCTTAAGATTGCTGTGAGATGGTCAAATCATCTTAAGGCTTACAAACAGTTGTGTTTTATTCTTCTGATTCTTGTAAATAAATTCCATAATTGGTTGCATTGAACATGTCGCATTCAACTTGTAGATGTAACATGGCATGACACATACCCTCTCACACCCTCATATACCCTCACATCCTCATATACCCTAACATATCCAAACGTACCCTCTCATGCAACTCAAAAAATGTTTGTGTTGATTTATTAAAAAATGTGAAAGAAACAGAATTCAAAGAGTTGTCTTTTTACTGCAAAATGATGCAATAATTTTATTTTAAGGCATACATGTGTGGATCACCATGTTTTTGTTTATTTCACGTGTAAACTGGTATGTTTCCTTTACTTGTTGGTCTCAAGTGTATACAGATTTTTGTTAATATTAACTTTAACTATTTGTTTTTTGAAATTTGAAGAAGTTAGAGATACTTCATCTGTGTATGGTCAAATATTTACTTTAGCTGAAGTATAGAAAAGTTATACTTTGAAGCAGCACAGTATATCTGCACCACAAGTATCTGTGTCTACACCAGCATAACTGCACCACAAGTATCTGTGTCTACACCAGCATAACTGCACCACAAGTATCTGTGTCTACACCAGCATAACTACACCACAAGTATCTGTGTCTACACCAGCATAACTGCACCACAAGTATCTGTGTCTACCCCAGCATAACTACACCACAAGTATCTGTGTCTATACCAGCATAACTGCACCACAAGTATCTGTGTCTACACCAGCATAACTGCACCACAAGTATGCGTGTCTACACCAGCATAACTGCACCACAAGTATGCGTGCACCACAAGTATCTGTGTCTACACTAGCATAACTGCACCACAAGTATCTGTGTCTACACCAGCATAACTGCACCACAAGTATGCGTGTCTACACCAGCATAACTGCACCACAAGTATGCGTGTCTACACCAGCATAACTACACTCTGTCCCTGTACAGGCCCAGCCTAAGGGAATTGGAGATCCCTAGGCGAATTGATTTTGGTGGCCCTAAATATAATAGAAACATAAATATGGAAAGATTCTTGTGCCCCCCCCCCCCCTTAATGATGAGACAAATTGGAGGCCGTAGGCCGTTGTCTAGTTTGCCTACGCCTAAAGCCAACCCTGGCTGCCTAGTTTGCCAATGCCTGAAGCCAACCCTGGCTGCCTAGTTTGCCAATGCCTAAAGCCAATCCTGGCTGCCTAGTTTGCCAATGCCTAAAGCCGGCCCTGGCTGCCTAGTTTGCCAATGCCTAAAGCCGGCCCTGGCTGCCTAGTTTGCCAATGCCTAAAGCCGACCCTGGCTGCCTAGTTTTCCAATGCCTAAAGCCAACCCTGGTGCCTAGTTTGCCTATACCTAAAGCCGACCCTGGCTGCCTAGTTTTCCAATGCCTAAAGCTGACCATGTAGCCCCAGTAAATAACATTCTAAGGACTTCCCTATATGTAGGCCCAGTAAATAACATTCTAAGGACTTCCCTATGTGTAGCCCCAGTAAATAACATTCTAAGGACTTCCTTATATGTAGGCCCAGTAAATAACATTCTAAGGATGTAGGCCCAGTAAATAACATTCTAAGGACTTCCCTATATGTAGGCCCAGTAAATAACATTCTAAAGACTTCCCTATATGTAGGCCCAGTAAATAACATTCGAAAGACTTCCCTATATATAGACCCAGTCCAACAACGTAAAAATGCAATGTTATTAAGTTCCTAGCCTGTAATTTTATTAATGTAGCTTATAACAATCAAAAGCTGTTCAGTGTAGCGTGTCTAGATTTCTATCGTAATATTTTTGAAGAGCTGCCTTGTCATCTGGCATTGTCTGTGCACCGTCAGAACTGAGTCTGATGCAGAGTTTTTAATTGAAAAATTCGTTGGACCTCTCAAGCCATTCAGAAAGAAGAGTTTCAAGTTACAGTTGCACTTTTAGTGTCCTTGATATCTTGACACCATATGCTGTCTTTAGTTTCTCTCGCTAGAGATATTTTTTAAAGCAATTTCCTTAGGAAAAATTGCGTATATATATTTTTGAAATATCTGGCCAGTCTGTTCGAGCATTGAACAGCAATCCCTCCTGAACCATACCAGATAGAAGGTTCGGGTCTTTTGCAAATATGTTAAGAAGGTCCCAAGGATGTGCACGTATGTGCCAATAAAAGTACCGAAAAGTTTACTGGATATCCTGCAAAGTCCAAAAAACAACACACAAAAAATTAAAAAATATTAGGTTTTGTCAATTTCTCGACAACCATTCTAGCGAGTTGAAACAAATGCCAAGCGATAGCTAATAGACTAATAGCTAGAACAATGTTGGAGAATGAATTTTTTTAAAATCCCTTTTCGATCGACTCCCGTAATTTTGTGCAGCAATTTGTAGTTAGCGATTTTTTTGTTTAGTTTCAGAATTATTGCTTTGAAATGACTTTTAATGTAATCTAGAATGATTTCTCTTGAATAAAAAAAAAACGGAAATTCTTTGTTGGAAATTTTGTTCAACTACTCATTCGAGTTTTTATTGCTTGTTTTGATGAATCTAATTGGGTAGAGATTATTTTTGTAGTTTTTCCATTGCTGGAAATATAATTATTTAAATTATAAACTATGATATGTGTAGGGGACAGGCGGAGTATTAGTACAGATCAATGTTTCATATCCTGTGTGTGTATGTGGGGGGGGGGTATATATAGGCATTTGATTCTCAAGAGGTTTAATTTAAAAAATGACTGGTGTACACTTTGAAAGCCAAGAATCTACTTAGTTGACTTGAGGCTAACATTATAAATTGAAGCCTAAAATTAAAATACAATGAATGTCAACAGATCATCTCTCATGGTCTGTGGACGCAATTATCTTCTGCATAGAAGGAGCGTCTGTATATCTAAGATAAGACCTCTAGCATGAAGGCGAAGTTACTCAGAAAATGAATCATCTGTCACTGTATGTATCATTCATTTGTGATCTTCCATATAATCTCTGATTTATCACTGCATTTGTGCGATACTTGAAACAATGACTGAAATGTGAACTTTACTTCCGGTGGCCATGATAGACAACGCCTCTCCATTCTTATGTATAAATATAACAGCGACAGAACCGAATAACTTGACCATGCACGAATAAAATTCAGTAATGGAAAAATGTAAGGTCCTATAGTAAGATCAAAATATGTGTGGAACGATGAGAAAGTCTCATCACAAAACCAAGGCTTTTCTGATTGGCTTTTCAAAGGTGGAAAATTTAAAACAAACTCCAAGAAAAAATTGAAATTCATCCAATCAGCGTATGTGAAATAAATGCTCACCGCGCAAGGCGACTTTGAATTATTTATTTTTTAAAAATATTATTTTGTATAGTCCTCAGATGAATCCAATCTGAGTATAGCAGGTTCGGGGCCGTCCATAAAGTACGTCACGCTACTTTTGACCATATTACACCCCACCCCCCCCACAGTCACAAACTGTCACAAATCTCCCCTCCCCCTAAAGTACGTCACACTTTCGAACAAAAATATTTTTTTAATAAACAAAATAATTAAAATTTAATATAAAACACCGTGACGTCACACATGGCCGGACACCCCCCCCCCTGTCACAAACGGTCACACTTTCTTACTCCCCCCCCCCTCCGAAGCGTGACGTACTTTATGAACGGCTCTTTCCGACAAGTTAAGTTACGTGTCTTAAATAAATTACACTACATCACATCTCATCATGAGAGATATATCTGCCACTGGCCACTGCACCATCTTCTTGAGACAAACAAATATTTTAAAGTGAAATAAAAATTAAAATTTAAGAATTTGATAATGAAAAACAATCAAGCTGATGTTTGGCCAATAAAATATTAGTTGTGAATATAAATTAAATGTTATCAGTTGGTTGTGTTTTTACGTGTTTGCACCACCTGCTCGGGACTTTGTTTTAAAATACGGCACAGTCAAAAGTTGATGAAAAAAATGTAGCACCCGATTCTTAGTGCACACCAATGGTCCGCCACTGATATCACCCCAATGGTCCACCACTGAAATAACCCAAATAGTCCGAAACCGAAATCACCCCAACGGTCCGCCACTGAAACATTAAATTTTACGTGATACCAAAATCGATGCGGATAAAGCCAACCCCCCCCCCCCTTGAACTTGGATAGAAAAGTGGAGGGTTTGGTTGGCGGCCAGGTATCAATACGCGTAGCTGCCCCATCCCTAGAGTTAATATCACATGGCTGAGAGTAATCCTACACACCCCACGCGGATACATATATTACATCCTGATGTGGGCTGTCAGCTTTAGATCTTGGCCCAAACCGTGCATTTAGCTTCCGGTTCTGCTTTACGTGTCAAGAGTCAAAGTGAAGTAGCACTTCCACTTTAGGACCCCACCCCTATCATTTATTAAATAATTTTTGTTGAAGTTAATTGTTCAAATTTATAACTAAAATTATCATTTCAAAGCTTCAGTTTTAGCATTAACATTGTCTAAAGATTCCACAGTGTGATTGGCATGTACCACGATGGCCTTTTTTATCGTCACGTGATCTATTACACTACAGAGAACTAATCGGTATCTTGGGGAGTGGGGTGATGGGGGTGGGTTCTAGGAGGTGGGACAATTTCATTGGCTTGGCGTAGAGCTCGTTTGTGCCCATCGGTGAGAGATAGAATTTCCACCGCCCCCTCTCGCCCCCTCCCACGCCACTTTCCCGTAAAAGCTCAGCGATTTTCTCCACCCAAAAAACATCATAAATATAAAAGGAAGAATGGACCATTCCACTTCCTCCGCCTTTTATAAGCCACCGATTGCCGGCTATACTTGGATGTATCTAGTGGCTTTACTGGTTGTGTGTCTTTCAGAATCTGTCTCCATAGTTCCTTCATGTGTCCGTCCATATCATGGGTACCAGACAAAAAACGTCCAGTTCTAAAATGACTGTCAAAGACAATATTTCAGCAACGATTGTAATTTCATTGATTACAAGAGCAAAGTAGACGGTCAGCGGTGTAGCGTGGGTATCTACCGCCTGGGGCAGATTTGACATTTGCCACCCCTCCCCCACCCCCATATAAAAATATAACAAACTTTTGACACAATAAAGAAAATAGAATTTATATTAGCTAGAAAGTAATAATGACATGAAACTATACACCTTTAAGGTAAAAATAAATAGGGAAGCTCTCAGTCGTGGATCTAAATGTGATTTTTTTCCCCCTGCTTTTTCCTAGAGGTTTTAACTTTGATTTATAATTGTTGTCACCCATGCCAAGCTCAATAGCTATGGATTAGCCAATCTTGGTGAATTAATATGTTGATCATAATTACTTTTTATTAACTTAAACTTACGAGAAGCTTCTCTCTTAATAGGTATTCCTTAAGACAGTTATAATCAATATTTGAAATAATGATATTTATTAGGCAGGGTAACTTCGAGCCTAACATTTTACTTAACTCGAATAAAGTAAGTGGTCTTAACTTTACTAATTCCTTTATTGAGCGTGTGGTAAAATAGTCTTTGCTTGACAATACTTTAAATTTGAGTACTGTAATTTGAAGACAAAACAATACGAAAATTATAAATGTTTTCCAAATTTTGTAACTGCCGAAATTTCACATGAATATCCACAGTAACCTGATTTTATTAAGAATACACTTTTCTTTTCACCTTTTTTCTGCATAACATGGTTACATATTTGCTTCCATTGCCAAACATTAGTGCTCGCGTTCTTTGTGTGGAAAATGCAATGAAAGGTCTCTAAATTAAATTTTAACAAAAATGTCAATGCATCCTTTATATATTGAATTATTCCATTAGTTTCTATGTGAGTAGACTCTGCAAAGCATTATTACCACTATAACTATAAGTGTGTAGTCTACATAATTTAGAGCATCATTGACGTCATAAAGTAGAATTCTACATGTTTTGAGATGAATTTTAAAAAAAAAATTAAAACAGAAAAAAATTCTTTGCTCTTAGCAAAGTTCCCGATTCTGTTTTTATCTTATCTGTTATAGCCGCTCCTTCTACACAGAAGATGATTGCGTCCTATGCTTATCTATAATGTCAAAAATAGTTAGAGAGTTCGTTTTAGTTGCAGTAGCATTTAAATAAACCAGTTTTAATTAAGTTTGAGTCAATTACTACTTTGAGTTTGAGATTTGTTTGGGGGAGTCTTTGTTGACACACTGCCATGAAGAAGTAGAACACACGTAGGGCCTCTGTAGTCTCACACACTGCCATGAAGAAGTAGAACACACGTAGGGCCTCTGTAGTCTCACACAATGCCATGAAGAAGTAGGACACACGTAAATCCTCTGTAGTCTCACACACTGCCATGAAGAAGTAGGACACACATTGGGCCACTGTAGTCTGAAATACTGCCATGGAGAAGTAGGACACACGTTGGGCCACTGTAGTCTGAAATACTACCATGAAGAAGTAGGACACACATTGGGCCACTGTAGTCTGAAATACTGCCATGGAGAAGTAGGACACACGTTGGGCTTCTGTAGTCTGAAATACTGCCATGGAGAAGTAGGGCACACGTTGGGCCACTGTAGTCTGAAATTATTATTCGTTCGTCCGTCACGAGAATCGACGAGGACCACTCTAGTCATCCGAGGGTTGCTGAGACTGGTTTTGCCTATGTGTGCGCAGATGGCTGACAAGGCCGATCCTGGCACGGAAAGTTCGGGAACAGAAGGGACATTGGATGAGTTGATTGTCTCCTGGAGGGTTGACAGCACGGGCCTTTCGGGCTTGCCTCTTCTTTTCTGCGGCGTTAATCCTGTTTGCCTCGCATGTCCTGGCACCTTCGTGGATGGATTGGCGCCAGGTGGACCGGTCCAACGCAGCTTCCTCCCACGTGTCTGGGTTTATTGCAAACGCTTTCAGAGACGCTTTCAATGTGTCTTTAAAGCGTTTCTTTTGTCCACCATGGGACCGCTGGCCATGCTGGAGCTCGCCATAGAAGAGTCTCTTTGGTAGTCTCTCATTTGGCATTCGGGTTAGGTCAACAACCAGAAACTCAACGCAGTGAAACGCTTCACATACCTAGGCAGCACACTGTCACAAAATGTCACCATCGATGACGAAGTGAATGTCAGAATTGCCAGGGCCAGCGCAACTTTTGGCAGGTTGTACCCGAATGTCTGGAACAGAAGAGGCATTACCATCCAGACCAAAGTGAAAGTATATAGGGCAGTGGTGCTCCCTACACTGCTTTATGCATGCGAAACATGGACCGTATATCAACGCCATGCTAAAAAGCTGAACCACTTTCACACAACAAGCCTCAGGAAGATTCTGGGCATAAAGTGGCAGGACAAAACTCCAGACACCACGGTACTAACCAAAGCTGGCCTCCCCAGCATCTTCACCCTCCTGATGCAGTCACAGCTTCGCTGGGCAGGGCACCTAACCCGAATGCCAGTCTGAAATACTGCCATGGAGAAGTAGGACACACGTTGGGCCTCTGTAGTTTCAGACCCTGCCATGAAGAAGTAGGGCACACGTTGGGCCTCTGTAGAGTCTCACACACTGCCATGAAGAAGTAGGACACCCGTTAGGCCACTGTGGTCCGTTTTTATTTTAAGACCATCAGCCTGAAGCTTCTTTAAAAAAGTATTTCAGAAATATCGTTAGTATTTTTTTCCCATTGTTGTTGTAATCTTTGAAATTTTTACAGCGTCTACTTTATAATTTTTATCTTTACACATCGCACAACTGGGCTTGTTTGATCCTTGTTTGAAATATCCGGAGATCTATTGAATACAAAGGGATACTACTTGGTCTCTTAGAGCCGGAAAGATTATTTTTGACGATTTGTACATTCTAAACATTCAACGTGCTATTGTGTTGACAAGACTTTTTTTTTAACCTCTTTTCCTATGTTGTAATTTTATTGTTGTTTCTGTGACCGCGAAAAACCAAATCCTTTTTGCCAGCATTTAATAATGTCAAACATTCTAAATAAGAACTTCTAGGCACATTTTTATATTTTCTCAGATTTTCTGAAACAATAACATGTTGTTGTGTATATATATGTTTTGGGTTGTTGTTCTTTTTAATATAAAATAATCTTCTTTTTTTTTTTAAAGTTCGGTTTCTAATACTAATACTTTCCAATCGTAGTTACTAGCAAATCAATGCCAAGCTCTTACAATATTAGAAGAATTTAGATTCATTAAGGTGTTTGAAGCTTTGGCATAAGAAACGATGACACATTGTTAAATCGCTAATTCATTTCTTTTAGGTTTACATTTGCTTCTTTTTTATTATCTTTTTATACTAAACTTTATTTTAACGTTTTAAAAAAGTATATATATCTATTAAGACTTTAATTAAAAACAAGGATTTTGCCGCCCCAAATAAAGTACTGCCCAGGGCATTAGATTGGATTATATTTGAAATTGTTTGGGTAAAGTAATTTTGCTATCTACAACAGGTGTAGCAATTAATTTGACGAATCAATTTAGTTACCAGCTGATCAGTACCACTGTTTAAAAAAAATCAGTAACAATAAGTATAAAAAATAATTGATATACAATTTGGAGATGAAAGTTTTTTTTTAGTAGAAACACTCAAATTTTAAGATAGTTCTTTTATATATATATATATCAGGGTGTTTATTCCAAAAGTTAGTTTAGTCTAGCCCAGTTAGCCGGACTTTCCTTTTAACATCAACGCGAAACTTTTTTTTTCTCCAGATTTCATGCTTGCCTTTATCATGGTGGCCACCTATACTATAGTGGTAAAACACTATACTGTTTATATTTATTAACCTTCTTAAGTAATCAGTTTTGGTTGAAAGGAGACATTAAAACCCAGAGCTGTTGACTGATGGATGATTAGTGATGGCAGAGGCGTCAATAGGGTTGGTGTCACCCGGCGCGGTAGCTCATGGTGTCACCCGGGCGGTAGCTCCTGGTGTCACCCCGTCATGATTTACCCCTTAGAACTCCTCCGAGTTTTCCAGTACCAAATAACGGGAATATATAGAATTTTACTGTCTGGTGTCACCCCCCTGATGGTGTCACCCGGGTCAGCCCGCCCCCACCGCATCCCCCTAGCGACGCCACTGAGTGATGGTAATTGAGTGATGGTTGTTGAGAGATGGTTGTTGAGCGATGTTTGTTTAGTGAAGTTTGTTTAGTGATGGTTTATTAAGGATGGTAATTGAGTGATGGTTGTTGAGTGATGGTTGATGAGTGATGGTTGTTGAGTGATGGTTGTTGAGTGATGGTTGTTGAGTGATGGTTGTTGAGTGATAATTGTACAGCGGAAGGATACCCTCTTATCTGAACATTCGTGACGTCACCATGATGTAATCGGATCTCAAGCTGTCAAACAATCTCGATATTGTTCTAATTTTAGCCGCGTTTGTATTTTCAAGATCCAGTTCTTTTGAAAATCTGAACGAAACAAAAGTAGTATTAATTGACTACATGGGAAACTTTAGGAAAGACAACAGAACTACCACAAAAATGTTTTATCTGGAGAAAAACATAAAGATCCCCAAATAGCTGAACTTTATAGCCAATCGCGGCTTTATCAACAAGCCAATAAAAATGCGCGTTGTTGAGTACAGACAGGTACTTTAGCTAGTTTCCAACAATGTAAACAATCTACAAGTTTTTATGAGATCATCAAAATATGTGCACTGCACACTACTGTCATATACGTATAAATAGGTTTTTAAATACAATTTGGGTAGAGGTTATTTAATTCCTTCCTCACCCCTTCCCAATCACGTGAACACATGTTTACATGTGTGTTTAACTTTAATCTAGACTCATAATAATTCATAATTCATAGCATACATTTTAAACGAATTCCTTTAATTTCACGCTAAAGTACATTGTCGAGAATAGATGAACGTTTCCAAATTTTAAATGATTATAATGTTAGTAAAACCCAAGACTCAACACTGCCTTACAGTCATAGAGTATAGAGCGATCGCGAGATTGGTTGTATGAATAGGTCAAGTGTAACAGGGATCAAGAATAACGAAACAAAACATGGCTCGTGAGATTCATACTTAACCCTGAACGAAAAACTAAAATCACAGGATGGTGGTGTGAAGAAGATTTGTACATTACGGAAGTACACTCTCCTGATTTGAACTTTGTGGCCTCCAACAGATCTGCAATCACCCGTAAGTAATCGGGTCTCAAGTAGCCTGCCATCTTCCTGTTGTTCTAATTTTAGCCCCAATTTTGGCCTAATATCAAATTTAATGTTTAGGGCCATATTCGTTCATTGTCAACAATTTAGTCCCCCGCAATACCCACCTCCACCCTCAACAGCAAGATCTTTAAGAATTCAAACGGTTAAACACATCTGAAAATCAATTGAAATAAAAGACTATTTGAGCGATTGCTCAAAGCGCAGTTTATGTTCTTAACAATAATTTTTTTTACACAATTTCAATTTGAAATGTCTGTGCACTTGAGAGTTTTCATATGTATTTCCTCCTGGACCATACCAGATAGAGGGTTCAGGTCTTTTGCAAATATGCTAAGAAGGTCCCAAGGATGTGCAACGGCCCAAAAGATATTGAAAAGGTTTACTGGATTTCCCGGGGGGGGGGGACGAAAAGAAAATCAGTACTTTGTCAATTTCTCGCCAACCATAGCATCTATCGGGTTGAAACAAACGCCAAAAAAAATCACTTTTAGTTCAACTCTCGTAATTAGCAGCAATTTGTAGATAGCAACTGACACAATTGTTTTATTTAGTTTCAAAAGTTTTGATTTGAAATTACTTTTAATGTAATCTAGAATGATAGTTAATGGGGTTTTCCCGCTTTGTGAATGCTAATGTTAGATTGGTGCGCAGTACGCATTATATTGACACATTCTTGGTGTGATGTAGAGTGAGGGGAAATGACTTCATATTGTGTTTTGTTTCAGAATTACTTTTTAAAATCGAATTTTAAAATGTAATCTAGAAAGATTTCCGTTGAATAAAAAAATCGGAAAATCCTTGATTGAAAATTGCCTTTAAATAGGATACTCATTCGAGTTTTTATTACTTGTTTTCCTCCTCTTGTGTTTGTGTGTTATGTTTGTTCACGATATTATCTAGTTTTTTAATTATTTTTTTCAGTAACCAAAACATCTTAATATTTCATATTTGATATAGAAAATAATAATGCTTGATTTTGTTTGCGTATAGTTTTGATTATTTAAATAGAAAAATCTGTCCTTGCTGCTTTTGGTTTAAAATTGTCTCATTGACTCAGCTGATCAATTCGTTGTCCTATTCAGGTTTTGTCCTATTTTATTTAATGTATATACTTACAAGCAAACGACTAAAGACTAAAGGCCAAAGGCAAATTTTATATATTTTATAAATAGCTATTAATTCTACGTCTAATATTTTTAATTATTTTATTTTAACAACATTTTACAAATACATACCAAATATTTGGGTTATTATATTTTTTTCTTTAAAATCTGAAAGAGTCCCAAAAATGGTATTCCCCCTTTAAAAAGAACGAGATAATTGCAAATTTTAACGTAACCGTGCGTTATTAAAACGTGGTATTTTTGCATTCTCTTGAGAACTTTTTAGCGCATTTTCGAGAAGTCGAAATGCGCTATTGTATCCGTTTTGTCCGTCTGTCCGTCCGTCCGTCTGTCATCACCCTAGATCTCAGCATCCATAAGTCCTAGACCCATGATGTATATATGTTTTTGTATGTCCTGACCTGCCATTTGTGCATCAACACTCAGTTACTCGATCCGACCTCTTGTAGTGGAAGTAGAGCTCCTGGAAGTATGAAAGTCCTAGACCCATGATGTATATCACAAGAGTTCCTTCCACCTCCAACACACAAGAATTCCTACCACCACCAACACATAAGAGTTCCTAAAAATTCATAAAAATATGTCTAAAATCTAAACACAATTACTGATAACTACATAATGCTGATATCTAACATAAGTACTGATACATAATACGAAAATGCGCTAACACGTCCTGAGTCCAAAAAGGGACCAGGCTTAACATGATTTTTTTTAACCTAGCAAAGTAGCAATCTATATTTTTATACTCGTATTTTTAACTATTTTTTTAAAAATAAGCTACGCTTAACATGTACTCAATTGTAGAATCTATGTCCAAACTGTTCACAAAATCGTTCGTTTTTCTAATTTAAAACCTAATTTCAATATCTTCAATACGTACCCACTTGCGTAGCAAAATGTGGGTGGGTGTTTATTAATCTAAGCCGGTGGTGGGGGCATTTTTAAAGAGGGCATTTTTTTTCAGACCAATTCCAAACTTCCAATATTATCAATTGGGAGAAAACAACAGAAACATTTGTGACAATCGCCTCCTACACTCCAACCTCCTATCACTGACACACCTGATGGCCAGGCCATCTATGTATCGTCTTCATAGATTTTATTTGCTAACCATCAGCATTTAATTATTTTATTAGGGTTCATAATGAGCAGAGCTTTTAGGAGAAAGATGAAGTTGTTATTTTGTTGCCTGTTTTATTCATTTTTTTTTAAACAGGGAAGAACACGCCACTGTCGGAGTCGGAGCTAACTGAACTAATAAATTTGACAAAACGAGCCAAACTAAGCTATTAAATAAACCCGTCATCACTGCTCCAGGATGTGAGATTATCCGACCACCCCCTACCCTCCTCTCCACTTCTCTTGGCAGTACATGCATATGGTATGTGATACGACAGTTGACAGTTTTAAAGTACAAGTACTAAGTCGTTCAGTTGTGCTGGTGTCGAGTTCTGTTTGTTTTTCCATTTTTAAAAACCGGGAAGTCCCGCTTTCATTTCCCCCCTCATACCATGGACTCGATCGTCGATGGTGCAGTAAGTAACACACTGTTTTACAGTAGATAGACTTTGTCTGAAAGCTGTAACTTTGAGGAAAGACGTGTTTTATGATACGGATTAATTTTAAGTTTCTGTTGTGGTCGGCGTTGAATATTTCCGTAAAAGTTGGAAACAAGAACGAGTTGATAGACTTACTACACAGAGAGGTAATGGTATAAGCTTACTATAATTTATACTATAATATAGCTATGATATAGATATAGGCTTCACTAGGCTATGAATACTGTGATGCAATGTTAATGGGAAGTTTTTAGTTTAGCTGAAACTGTTGTGTAGTTTAAATGTGTGTCTAACTTTCAGTTGATTTTAAACCAGATTTTTTTTTTTAAATTAAGTTTACTTGATTTTAATGGTCATTTAAAATGTAATAGAAGTGCAAAAGTTCATACCCTTGTCCCCTGTCATCGAGTCCTATAAACTTTATGGTCCTCTCACTCTATGGGGGGCTGTCCATAAAGTACGTCACGCTCCAGAGGGGAGGGGATGTTAGGAATTGTGACAGTTTGTGACAGGGGAGGTGGGGTCCGGCCATGTGTGACGTCACGGTGTTTTATATTAAATTTTAATTATTTTGTTAATAAACAAATAACTATACTTTTTTAAAGTGTGACGTACTCTGGGGGGGGGGGGGGGCCAAGGGGGGGGTAGTTTTGGGGCGGGGGGGGGGGGGGTTGGAAAGGNGTGATAGTTTGGGACAGGGGGTGGGGGGATTTGAAATGGTCAAAAATAGCGTGACGTACTTAATGGTCATTTATAGTCTCTATGGTCGTCCTCACAGACTTGTGGGACCCCTGCGTTTGTGTGTCAACAGAAGATGTACAACATAGGGACATGACATAAGTGGAGATATGTCCTTGTGCTAAAGTCACTTGGGGATATCGAAATAGGCCTTTATTACATATATGTCCTTGTGCTAAAGTCACTTGGGGATATCGAAACAGGCCTTTATTACACATATGTCCTTGTGCTAAAGTCACTTGGGGATATCGAAACAGGCCTTTATGACATATATGTCCTTGTGCTTAAGTCACTTGGGGATATCGAAATAGGCCTTTATTACATATATGTCCTTGTGCTAAAGTCACTTGGGGATATCGAAACTGGCCTTTATTACATTTTATAAATGTTTAGATTTCAGTTTATTGTTTTATATTTTTATTAAGTGGGGGAGGGGGTATGAGGGGGCCATTTCTCCTGGGCTACAATCACCTTAAAGTTAAACTGAGTGTCCTAACCAACGTATCTTCAATAACTGATATAAAGTAGACCTATAGTTGACTTACAATGGCCACATGTGTGTGGGCAATGTGGCTAGTGACGGGTAGCGAGTGTTCATTGCTGAAGCTTATGTTAGTCCATGAGAGTGCAACTAGCTACTGAATAACATTGATGTCTTCACTAAAATTAAAAAAAAACAACCAACAACCAATGAACAAGCTATCGTGTTATGTTGTGAAGCGGTGGAGGAATCTAATAAGTGACTTGTGGAGTGTACCACCTCCTTGCACCCCCATTCCTACGCCTCTAATGTGTAATAGTAGAACCCGGTAGACGCCCCCGGTAGTGGTTGAAAAGACCTGGCCCAAAGATCAGAGAAGCAGTGTTTCCATATTGTCAGTAGTCCATATATAAGTGACGTAAGGCATGACTGACACGCATGAGTAAAACTGCACATCTATCTAGTGACTGAATGTCAAACCGGTTTTGTCATGTTTACCTTCCTCTGACCGAGCGCGTCGACCAGACGTGGTAGTCTGTCTTGAAAATGTAGGTCAGTGGTCCATTGTCTACGCTACTTTAAGAGACCAAATAAATGACCAATAGTTGGACAGCACATGGTGTAGGACTGACGAAAATTGAGGTGGTAGAGAATGCTTGAGACAATGATAAACTGTTGCGATGGTTGGTAATCTATATATATAATTCTCCTCATGGTTCAACCATGCCGGAAACCAAGCAAGCTGTCTAACCCCATCGGCCAATCAGCTGGCAAGAAAAGGTAGTGCAGAGGGTGGGGGGTCATCGAGTCCAAAATGCGTTCAATTGAGGTCAATTACTTTGTTCTTTCAGAACAACAGAATAGCATGTATTTCGTAGTGTAGTGGTTATTACATTCGCCCAACACGCGGTAGGTCGTAGGTTTCAAGCCCCAGCTATGACATTACTTTTTTTAATTTTTAAAAATGTTTGTGTTTGTGCCCGTTCATTTCCCACTTTCTTTTCGAACATGAATTCGCAACACGGCTGTAAGCTTTGTTTCTCGACATTGGCATAATAACTTCGTGCAGTCCGTTGTGCTCGGTGACAGAAAAGTAGTCACACACTCTCCTCAACAATTACTTTCATATAATGTCACCCGTCACTAAACCATTAGCGGCGTATGCTACGACGCGGGACGGCTAGTTTATAATATTGTTGATAATGTGGATTGTTTTAGTATTTCAAGGGATACTCCTTGTAATGGCAAATCATATTCCTTATTGGGTTGAAAGGTATTTGACTATGTTTTTACGAGGTAAATCAGCATTTATGTAAACATTTTACAGAAAATGTGCGTGTAGGCGTGTGTGTGAGTGTGTGGTGTGGGGAAGGAGGGGTGATTCTAATTCTTCTAATTTTGTATGAATGGATTACCAATTGACCATACCTTTAGAAATACAACGCAGAGAAAACTTAATTCAACACTCAGATAGACATATGGATAAGAACACCTTTTTTTAAATTCTGTAAGCAAGAACACATACACGTTTTCTTTCTTCCTGTCCGGAATTCGGGCGTGGGATGTGTTGCTTGAGGAACCCAGGAAACCAACATTTTATCATCTTTTAAAACTCTAATAAGAGTGCAGGACTAGACTTAACCATAGATAAACGTAGTACGCAATAATCATCTGTATAGAAGGAGCAACTGTAAAAGATAAGGTAAGAATAGACCTTTACATGACTTCATGTGGGCTATATCAATATCAGTTGTTTTTTTTGTTTTTGTTTTTTTTTAAGTACTCCAGGTATAAGAGTTTTCCCTTTGGATAACAATTTCCATATTTTTCGTCATTTATCGGATGCCTTTCAGCCTGTACAACTCAACCAAGGTCATGTTTGTTTACGAACTAGTCAGGAGTTGCCGGCCTCTTGTTGAAGAGCACCCGTAGCTTTTAAAAGACTCTGTAAACCGTTATTTTATTTACAGTTCCGTTGTCAAGGACAACCCTTTAGGTACAGTTCCGTTGTCAAGGACAACCCTTTAGGTACAGTTCCGTTGTCAAGGACAACCCTTTATGTACAGTTCCGTTGCCAAGGACAACCCTTTAGGTACAGTTCCGTTGTCAAGGACAACCCTTTTAGTTACAGTTCCGTTGCAAAAATTGACCCTTTTCGTTTTTCACCAAACTTTGCGCCCAGTTGAGTCAATAGTTCTCATATATCCTGGCTGATGACAATGTGCTACTGCTCCGGAAAGCAGATATGCCTTGGTTGGGGTTGGGGCGGGGCATGAGGACAATGGAAGATATAATGATAGTTTTCTTTGAACATCTTTTGACCAACAATAACCCTCTGTCATTAACAATGTAAGGAAAAGATGTGGTGAACATTGGTGGAAGTGGTGGGGAGGGGGATTTCGGATATCAGACTATTTAGACTCAGGCCAACTATCGGAAAACTGTCGTTAAGTTTACTTTGAGTTTTGACCTGTGTAGAGATCTAAGGCACTATACCATTGTTCATTGTCTTTATAAAGACTGTATGCCACTTAAGTAGAAACGACTTATTAATGCATCTCTTTCTTATTCTCTCTCTCTCTCTCTCTCTGTTTCTCTAGAACTGTTCACTATCTTTCCTCCTTTCATATTTAATTGTGTCTTATCTCTTCTGTCTGTCGTCATCCTCCTTTCTCTCTCTTTCTCCCCATTTCTCTCTCTCCTTTCATATTCTTTTCTCCCTTCTCATTTTCTACGCCTTCTTTTTCTCCCATCTCAATATCCCCTTCCTCCAATATCCGTTCTCTCTTTTTCTCCCACTCTCATTTCTTCATCTCTCTCTTATTTCACTTTCTATATCCATAAATTATACTCCTTCTTTTCCTTATCTTTACTTTCACACTGCCCCCCCCCCACACACACTCACAAACTTTCTCTATTCTTCTCTCTTATATTCCATGATGTTTCTCCTGTTTTTGACTAAAGTCCTAATAAATGGCTCATCAAATGTGTGTGCGTCAATGCGTGCGTGCGCGTGTGTGTTCATGTATGTGTGTGTGTGTGTGTGTTGTGTGTGTGTTGTGTGTGTGTGTTTTGTTGATGAAGTCAAAGCTGGTGCACTTGTTTGTGTTTTTTAATCACGTGCAAACCCGGAAGTAAATCCGTAGATGTCAGACGAGATCTCTAAAAGTGTTGGAACATATCAACCCCTCCCTCCCCTCCCACAGTCCAGAGTTCAGACTTGTCGGTGTGAATAACTTGATAATCAGATAGCCATCAATAACACAGTGTCTCTGTGTGAATAACTTGATCTTATCTTAGATATACAGACGCTCCTTCTATGCAGAAGATAATTGCGTCCACAGACCATGAGAGATGATCTGTTGGCAAGTGATGCAGCGGTCACAGGCCACGGCTATAGGGGTACCCCAGCCGCCTAACTATTGTCTAGTTAGGTACCCATTCGGAGCTGGGTGACTCGGGGACTCCTCAGGCCCCGAGAACAAATCCTCACTTTCGTGTGGATTCGAACTCGTGACCATCGGTATGACAGTCGAGAGCGCTACCTGTCGACCACCACGTCAGATAGCCATCAATAACACAGTGTCTGTGTGTGAATAACTTGATAATTAGATAGCCATCAATAACACAGTTTGTTATCGTTGTCTCACATCCCAAAGATTCTGTGGGAATGCCATCCCCCCACAACTCCCAATGACACACACACAAACCCACCTAGACACCCACACACATACACACACACACACACACACACACACACACAACACTAAAGAGGGGAAGTGTTTTACCGGAATGAACCAATTTTGGGCAAATCATAGTTTTAAAAAATATAATAATTTAATTTTCAAAATAAAAAATTAGAGTAATGTCGTAAACCGGGCTATGAACGTCTCAGGTTAAGAACAATTCACATTTCAATCAACATCTGAAACATTTTTTTCCCGGTAACGAACTGTGCTTCACGTTACGAACTATGGCGAGAGAGTGGCAGAAAAAAAGTTGGAAAAAGTGTGTGTGGGGGGGGGGGGGGGGGAGGAACGTTCACGTAAAGTAAAAAAAACAAATACACTCTGTATCATAGAAGCCTATTTCGCAAGTGTGTCTCGCATCGCTTTTACACTTTCATCGGCTTAAGTTTATAGCTGTCAAAGTTTTCTTAGAAATTAACCGTTCTGGTAGGAATTAAGTTCGTAAGTTCAGGCACCACTGAACATGTCATCAAAAATTTGATGGGTTTGTAGAAATAGTATAACTAATAATAGGTATGTGGGTAGCTCTTTTATCACCTCTTTATGACATGGATTATTGGATATGTTCTACGGTGCACATTTGTTTTGACATATAATGTAATGTGTTCTCTAAGGTACATTTGTTTTGACACATAATGTAATGTGTTCTATAAGGTACATTAGTTTTGACACAGATTGTGTAATGTGTTCTATAAGGTACATTTGTTTTGACACAGATTGTGTAATGTGTTCTATAAGGTGCATTTGTTTTGACACATGAGGTAATGTGTTCTATAAGGTACATTTGTTTTGACACATATTGTGTGATGTGTTCTTTAAGGATCATTTCTACACAATGTGATCGTGACAAAATGAGTTCTGATATTCTCACAAAACCCAGTGTTACTCTAGACAGTAGGAGGTTTATACCGATGTGAGATCACTAATTAGCCATGAATATTGGCTCTCTATCTGTTTTTAAAGCACTGTTACCATAACATTTATTTTATGTTTATTTGTATAGTGTTGGGAAAACCTTTCTTATCAGGTAAGATTACTTAGTGTTAACTCCCGCTGTGATCAGGAAGTTACCAACACTGAAGTTTGTTCTGCTGACGTCACAATGGTCAATAGAATATCACTGGACTGATCATGGTGTATAAAATAATGGTCATGTGAGGGATGGGATGGGGGTGGGTAAGTGTACACAATTTTAGTTAGCAATAACGTGGATAAAGTCACGTGGAGATGTCACGTAGAGAGAGAGATCACATTTAAAAACCAAGATAAGACCCGTCAAGCTCACCTATGGGTCAGTCGAGGTCGAGGTCATGGCCGAGCAGCTGGTCATGAAGTGTTTTAATATCACTGTGAGTGGGTCAGTGAATTATTTTTCAGTTCATTAGGATATGGCTGTAGGGGGAATTATGAAATATAAGATTAATCCCATACTAACGGTCAAAGCGTATTTCAATACGCTGTCCTTATAAAATGGGTGCAAATCCTTTTTGTTATTCACTAAAATTAATTTCGTGTATCCTTTTTCCTGGTCTTACTTCCTTTAGATGTTCTTTTCATATCCGTAATGGGCAGGACATGTTTCTAAAAAAAATTTAATACTTTCATTTATTTCTTGAAGCAATTGTATTACGAGACAAAAAATATTAACTGAAACATTCATTTTTAAATATGTTTTTAAAGAAATGTATAATATTAGTTGACCCTGTGACCTTTCCCGGGAAGTTTTTCACCCCCACCCCAAACATTCGCTGTTATATAGGATGCATTTTAAATCCTCGTTTGAACCACACAAAAAATCTAGCCAGCCATAAAATATCCGCCACTTTAGGAAACCCACTGAGCGTACTGATTGGTTGACATCAGTTCCGGACATCAACCGAGAGGAAGAGATTTCAAGTTGCCACTGAGTGGGGAAATTGAGAAATTGTGTTCTCAACTATGAAAATTCCACTTTTCATTATTTCTTGGATATTTTAGCGATACACAATTAAGAAGATGTTATTTTTTAGTAGTATCATTTCAAAAACTGTATTTCACAAGTCATTTCAATTTATTGCTTGGTATTTTAGTAAAAACTGGGGGAATTTCTGTTTCTTAGAATTTGTAACATTTTTTTTCTAATTTTAAATTTAACAATATTCATACTATTTCATTTACAAATGAAACTTTAGAGAGTCGGTAAAATGTTTAGGTGGATTTTAAAAAAAAACAGAAGTTGCACGAGGTGGGCGGACATTTTGACCCCGGACGATTCGACTCCACGACGTTTCGATCCCAGTCAACGCCAACTTTTTTTCATACCACTGAAATAATTTTGAGATGTAGCATTAAAAATGAAACATAGGCCTATACATGTACCTAATTCAAACAAGAAAACTATTTGAACAAGATCAAAGACAAGTTAAATTGCACTAAAAAGTATACATTTTAACGCATTAATTACTCCATGAAAGTCTATGAAGATAAAGTGTTTGCATAACTTTATAAAGTGAACAATATTTTACTTTCGACTATATTTAATTGAGATCTTATGTTTACATACGGCTCTCAACTCTACACTTGCGTGTTGTTTTTTTTTTATTTTAAAGTTGTTTACTGATTAGCTAGAGATTTTTTTAAAAATATTGTTGTCTTCTTCTAAACAGAAACAATTTATCACAAATCAATACAGTAGAACTTTGCGATATGGGAGCCTTATTCTATAAAAACTTGTCTTACGAAGAATATTCCAAGGGTTTTTTACGCCTAATAATATTTTTTTAAAAATTATAATCTAATACGAAACGAAGTCTACGTGCCATTTGCCGAATTTTGTTTTTAAACAGGTTCTGAAATGTACACAATAGGTTATTAATGGTTAGGAGTAACGCAGAGTCTTTGTATTCTAATTAGGGCTGTGGAAATTAACGATTAATTTCTCGATTAATCGTTACAAAATTTAATGATTCAATATCGATTAAAATAATTTGGGACCGTCCGTCCATAAAGTACGTACCGCTCCAGAGATGGGGGGGGGGGGGGAAGCGGGTGCAAGAAAGTGTGAAAAGAGGGAAGGAGGGTGTCCGGCCATGTGTGACGTCACGATGTTTTATGTTAAATTTTAATTATTTTGTTAATACAAAATATAATTTTGTACGAAAGTGTGACGTACATTAGGGGGTTCCAAGATTTGTGACAGGGAGGAGGGGGGAGTTAAAATTGTTAAAATTAGCGTGACGTACTTTATGGACGGCTGTTTTAATAGATAAAAATTCAATTAAAATTTAAGAAATTATTTATATATATATATTTTTCAATTTATTAAAAAAAATAGTTTATAAACAATATAATTGAACAGATCGCAGGATTTGTATCGCTGAAGGAACATAGTACAACAGTCCTAAGCAGTTTAAAAAGTTTTTAAAAAAATATTTTTTCTGTCTTTGAGACATGGGAATTAACTCAATAAAAACATGTCAATTACCTGTATTTTTTTAAATTATTTTATTTCCATTGAGACGTTTGACTTTAACAGAAATTAACGATTAATTCGTGAAATTAATCGTGAATTTTTGAAAAGTTAACGAATAAATTTAAATGAATCGTTACCAGCCTTAATTCTAATGTATGTAGAGCAGCATATTTTAGTTTAATTATAAAATTTAATGTGGTGTTTTAGTAGGGCTTGGAACGAGTTAGGCAATTTACATATACATTTGTAAAAGTGAACCAGTCTTTAAAAAAAAAAAAAAAAAAAAAAAAAAAAAAAAAAAACAACCTGAGATACTCAAGGTGACTCCGAAACGAATTAAGTTCGTATTTCAAGGTTACACTGCGTTGCTACAATCATTATTTATTTAATCAACTAAGTACATTTCAATTACTAATTCCCAAATAAACATTCCAAGGGAGTGGAAAAGTCGTATTTTATCAGAAGGCGGTTCGTTTAAACCCCAGTTCAGTATTAATCGTTAACATTAAAATTTGGTTTTAAAGATGTTCAGACTTAGCATTACATGGTGTTACATGGAACGTTATGGCTTCCATTATTAATACAAGTCTGGGTCATTAAAAAATAGTTTTATAATTTTAAAAATAATGCTTTCATTATTATTATTCATTTTATTAATTAATTATTATTATTATTTATTATTGTGATACAAAATTATTTTGAAGAATTTATCACACTGATTACAACGTCACTCTAAAAGTCGTACTTTGAGTGAGCAACGTTATATTTTTGAGAATCACTAAGTGGTTTTCAAAAAGTCTTCTTGTTTGGGACTTTGGAGGTTATTTTGTTGCTGTATGACAGAGTAAGCTCCCCTTTCTTAGGATCGTCTTTGATTGGCGCAGCCTTCACAAGTCTAGTCCTTCACGTTGACACGCAAACTTCATCAACTCAAGTTCTTAAACATCAAATAACCTCTCAAATGAACTTTTAGATAAAAGACTTGGTGAAAACACTTGGCTAAAACACTTAAACGTTTGCTATAAAGACCTGAAACATACAAATAAGAAGAAAGTCACAGCCAGTATCAAATCTACAACTAATTAAAGAAGAAAGTGTCTTTATATTGTTAACTAACTTTTGTCCCTGTTTATTGATACAATGTTCCTGATCGACTATTACATTACGTAATAAACCCGATCACAGTTTTAAATATACAAACTAATCGATCCATTAGGTACATTACACGGGCACCCTTACCTTCATCGTGGTTGGCATGATCACACGGGCACCCTTACCTTCATCGTGGTTGGCATGATCACACATGCACCTGAAGCCTCATAATGGTTGGCATGGTCACACGGCCACCCGAAACCTCACCATGGTTGGCATGATCACACGGGTACGTGAAGGTTCTTCGTGGTTGGAAGCCTACTAAAACGTACTTTGTTTTCCCCAACACTTTTTATTGTTTTTTATTAGTTTTTGTAAAGCTAGACGACACCTGATTTTGAATTGGACAGTCTGTTCTCTGATCTGGTCATTTGCATAAGTTCATCAACCTCTCGACTTTTGGTAGACATTGTAAAATTATAACCCTGTTACGTCATAATAAATATGTGCATTATAATATATTCTCTTCGAAGGATGTTTCAAAATTCAAAATTAAGCCGTTTCCTAAATCTCCAGCGATTCTGGGTCTCGGTGGGGATCTAAAGAACCCTAACTCAGGTTTATTTCTCTCTAGATTTTAGAGTTACGTCCTTGAGATGGTCATCAAAACCCTGACTTAGACTTAGAGCCTAGGTTTGTTTGTTGTTAGGTGATAAATTGTCTCCGTGTAAAGCTTGATGTTAGGTTTTGAACGATCTCTAGTTCTAGATAAGATATAAAGTGACTTAAACACGTCAATACAGTGGAAAGGTTTTTTGTAAATGTAAAATTTAAAAATTACATCCCTAAATAGGCAAACAGAAATATCCATCGCTATTTAAAATCACCAGCTAAGTTCATGATTGTCGGTTTCGAGATGTATTCCGAAGAACTTGGGATTAAGGAAGAACGAATCACGCAGTTGATGGACACTTGCTGGAACCATAACTTAGAGTAATGTAAAGTAAGGGGTTAATGACAGAGTGAAGACAGTGCATGGCTAGTACTGAGGGCTAATTACAGAGTGAAGACAGTGCATGGCTAGTACGAGGGCTAATTACAGAGTGAAGACAGTGCATGGCTAGTACTGAGGGCTAATTACAGAGCGAAGACAGTGAATGGCTAGTCCTGAGGGCTTATGATACCCAATCTCTCACATCAGAGTAAGGATATAAATTAGGAGACCACTGGACGGTGGGCAGACACCACGACTGACAGGTGTTTCCACGAAGGACATCCATAACCCAACTGAACTGACCGCTGGGATTTGGGTGGACAACGTCAAGGTCTGGTAACTAAGTCATGATTACACATTTAATAAACTCAATTACACTTACACGTAACAGGCTCAATCACAACATAGGACTTGGGCGAAAGGAAGTCTGACCTCTTATAAACTATAATATAGAACATCCTTTGTCCCCACTTGATGTCCTTTATATGGCCAAAAACTACGGGGGGGGGAGGTCTAACATTTAACCGATGGTCATTTATATCCCCCCATCCAGCAGATGGGGCACGTTGCCCAGATAACCATCCAGCAGATGGGGCACGTTGCCCAGATAATAACACCCAAAAGATGGGGAAAGTTGCCCAGATAATACCACCCAACAGATGGGGCACGTTGCCCAGATAATAACACCCAACAGATGGGGCACGTTGCCCAGATAATAACACACAACAGATGGGCAAAGTTGCCCAGATAATACCATCCAGCAGATGGGGCACGTTGACCAGATAATACCATCCAGCATATGGGGCACGTTGCCAAATAATAACACCCAACAGATGGGGCACGTTGCCAAGATAACACCACCCAACAGATGGTGAAAGTTGCCCAGATAATACCATCCAGCAGATGGGGCACGTTGCCCAGATAATACCATCCAGCAGATGGGGCACGTTGCCCAGATAATAACACCCAACAGATGGGAAAAGTTTCCCAGATAATACCATCCAGCAGATGGATCACGTTGCCCAGATAATACCACCCAACAGATGGATCACGTTGCCCAGATAATACCACCCAACAGATGGATCACGTTGCCCAGATAATACCACCCAACAGATGGATCACGTTGCCCAGATAATACCACCCAACAGATGGATCACGTTGCCCAGATAATACCCTCCAACAGCTGGGGCACGTTGCCCAGATAACAACATCCAACAGATGGGGCACGTTGCCCAGATAATACCATCCAACAGATGGGGCACGTTGACCAGATTATACCATCCAACAGATGGATCACGTTGCCCAGATAATACCATCCAACAGATGGGGCACGTTGCCCAGATAACAACATCCAACAGATGGGGCACGTTGCCCAGATAACAACATCCAACAGATGGGGCACGTTGCCCAGATAATACCATCCAACAGATGGATCACGTTGCCCAGATAATACCATCCAACAGATGGGGCACGTTTCCCAGATAACAACATCCAACAAATGGGGCACGTTGCCCAGATAATACTATCTAAAAGATCGGGCACGTTGCCCAGATAATACCATCCAACAGATGGGGCACTTGCCCAGATAATACCATCCAACTGATGGATCACGTTGCCCAGATAATACCACCCAGCAGATGGGGCACGTTGCCCAGTTAATACCATCCAACAGATGGGGCACGTTGCCAAGATAATACCATCGAACAGATGGATCACGTTGCCCAGATAATACCACCCAGCAGATGGGGCACTTTGCCCAGATAACAACATCCAACAGATGGGGCACGTTGCCCAGATAATACCATCCAACAAATGGGGCACGTTGCCCAGATAATACCATCCAACAGATGGGGCACGTTGCCCAGATAATACCACCCAGCAGATTGGGCACGTTGCCCAGATAATACCATCCAACAGATGGGGCACGTTGCCGAGATAATACCATCCAACAGATGGATCACGTTGCCCAGATAATACCATCCAACAGATGGGGCACGTTGCGAAGATAACAACATCCAACAGATGGGGCACGTTGCCCAGATAATATCATCCAACAAATGGGGCATGTTGCCCAGATAATACCATCCAAAAGATCGGGCACGTTGCCCAGATAATACCATCCAACAGATGGGGCGCGTTGCCCAGATAATACCACCCAGCAGATGGGGCACGTTGCCCAGATAATACCATCCAACAGATAGGGCACGTTGCCCAGATAACAACATCCAACAGATGGGGCACGTTGCCCAGATAATACCATCCAACAGATGGATCACGTTGCCCAGATAATACCACCCAGCAGATGGGGCACGTTGCCCAGATAACAACATCCAACCGATGGGGCACGTTGCCCAGATGATACCACCCAGCAGATGGGGCACGTTGCCCAGATAACAACATCCAACAGATGGGGCACGTTGCCCAGATAATACCATCCAACAGATGGATCACGTTGCCCAGAAAATACCACCCAGCAGATGGGGCACGTTGCCCAGATAATACCACCCAACAGATGGGGCACGTTGCCCAGATAATACCATCCAACAAATGGGGCACGTTGCCCAGATAATACCATCCAACAGATGGGGCATGTTGCCCAGATAATACCATCCAACAGATGGGGCACGTTGCCCAGATAATATCATCCAACAAATGGGGCATGTTGCCCAGATAATACCATCCAAAAGATCGGGCACGTTGCCCAGATAATACCATCCAACAGATGGGGCGCGTTGCCCAGATAATACCACCCAACAGATGGGGCACGTTGCCCAGATAATACCACCCAACAGATGGGGCACGTTGCCCAGATAATACCACCCAACAAATGGGGCATGTTGCCCAGATAATACCACCCAACAGATGGGGCACGTTGCCCAGATAATACCACCCAACAGATGGGGCACGTTGCCCAGATAATACCCGAATATTCAAGAGCGTAAGCTCGAGTCCTAAACAGAATGTGTAGTCACTAAGTTAGTCCAAGAAAACAGAATGTGTAGTCACTAAGTAAGTCCAAGAGGTGCAGTTTATACATATTGTTCTAATTATTTGTTCTTCTTTAACAAACACGATTGGCTGAATATGGATGAAAAGAGTCGGTGATAATGTGTCTGTTATTTTGTACCCCCCCCCCTTTTTTTTCGCTTTTTTTTCTTCTTCTAGTATAATTTAACTTTATCGTATCCAAACACATGTATTTTGAAACCGTCATGTTACTGTGACTACATAATAAGTTGACCACTTATTAAGGTGACCACATATTAGCTTGTTCACATATTAAGCGCAGTCAATAGTACGCTCGCCTCCTAAGCTGAGGTTGTGGAATCAAGCCCACCTTAAGCCACAATAAAAATATTGATGAATGGCTATCGCTTAAAAGTCCAACTCTGACTTGGAGAGGAGGTAGGCCCCCAGAGAGAGAGCTTTAATGGAACCCCCTACGACAAAATATTAAGTCTACCAAATAATATTGTGACCACATATTAGGTGACCACAAATCATGGTGACCACATTTGAAGATGATCACATATTTAGGTGACCACTTATTAAGATGGCCATACCTACAGGCCAACAGTGTATTATGACCACTTACAACCAGTATGGCTGACGTTTTTTAATCATTAATCGGCCCTTGTTAGGTACCGCCATACGCCCCCCCCCACACCGCCGACACCCTGCAAATACCATCCTGGCGCCAACCCTGCCTTCATGGTATTCGATAACACTTTCTAGGCCTCGCATTAAAAAAACAAAACAAAAAAAAGTGTCATATTGAAATAGCACAGATTCAGTTACCCGGTTGGTTTATGTCAAGTAAAATGAACTGCGATACACTATGACTACTTGGAATTTTATCATTTAGATCAGCGATTCTCAAAACTGGGATCTAGCTAACCCAAGGGGTTGTTATGTGGCGGGATGTACATAGCGATGTTGATAATGAGTACCACGTCACTAAATATTTGAGCCCAGTCCTACATACAAAATGTAACTCACCGTCTATATTTGAGCCCAATCCTACATTCAAAATGTAACTCACCGTCTATATTTGAGCCCAGTCCTACATACAAAATGTAACTCACCGTCTATATTTGAGCCCAATCCTACATACAAAATGTAACTCACCGTCTATATTTGAGCCCGATCGTACATACAAAATGTAACTCACCGTCTATATTTGAGCCCAATCCTACATACAAAATGTAACTCACCGTCTATATTTGAGCCCA
>MUZC01004471.1:180948-225811 GCA_002072015.1 Radix auricularia | reverse complement strand
AAATTTTTTTTTTTTTATTATATATTAGAGAGATAAAAAAATGGAGGGGGGTGTGGGGGGGGGGGGGGGGGGGGGGGGGGGTTACTGCAGGAAAAAGATGTCATCGTGTCAGTTCCCAGGCCCCGGGGGGAGGGGAGATCATTTTTAAAAAAGTTGGGGTTGGGCTGGGTAGTTTCTGAAATGTCCCGTAACAAAACCATTTCAGCCCTTTAACGTTTTGACCATTTTGTTGGGTGGCGCTCAGCGCCTACAAATGCCTGTAACCAACTATCAACGTCGCGGGATTGCTATCAAACTGAAATATTAAACAGGCTCATTATTTTCATTGTTACCACACGGCTTTGAACTGAAGTCTTGTAATAATGGTAATACAACCCGAAACAATTGGCCAACGTCCGAAAGGAACATTGGGATAGAAACATCTCGCCAGAGCAGCTTATGTTCGACACATGTCTTGAGTTTTCATAGATGGCTTTCTTGTGGCTCGGATGTGCCAGGGTGTTGGCGTAGCTAGACTAAGTGCCACCCGGTGCGGGAGAACATTTTTGACGCCCCCCCCCCCATCCACGAAATAAGCTCTTCTAGTTCCCTCAAACTTCCATTTCTGCCTCTTCACATAAAGAAACAATAGACCCAAATTTTGTGAACCGCCCACCGCCCCCACCTTGCACCCCCTCTAATGTCATTCTGTCAGGGTATGCTCCGCCAGGTCTCACGTAAAAAAAATTATCCTGACATTTCCAGGAAATCAGCTACTTTCTGCGTGTATTTGGACTTGAGACTGTTGTATTGAGTTTGAATAGGTGGGCCCTAAAACTGTGAGATAATTTTAGGTGGAGGTAATAGAGATACTAACGGCGTTTTAAGGGGTAGATTTTGTTAACAATTGTTCTATTTGTGTGACAATCAACATCTTTACGACCGTGTTGATACACATGATGGCTAAAGGAATACGAGATCAGCATGCTGGTTAAAAGGGAGAAGTTATTTACACAAAACATTTGGATTTAAACTTTTTAATATTGTACATGCCAAAAAGTAATGTTTCTTTCCCCTAAACTGTGTATACGCCCATGGTTACAGGTAAAATAACAAAATCTCAGCCCCCCCCCTTTCTTCCCACGCTCACCGTCTTTGGGTCATTTATTTTTTCTCCAGCAAACGGACGACCATGGTATTTTTAGAATCGTGAACCTGCTGTGTCGAGACAACACACTTGTTGCTATCATAATGTGCATCGGCTGATGTGTAGACAAATTTACACTGCAACTGTTCAAGTTGTTCGCGTTTAGAGAGCCGTGCTGTTTGGTACATTGACTAGGGCATATATCTGTTACCCTTTAACTATAATAGAAGCACAGGAAACCGATGGAGCGTGTCGGTGTACGCTTTTATTCGGACACGCAGGACGTTCCAGTAAGTGTTTACAGAACGTACTGTCTTAAATTACCAATAGTTGAAAGGTTGGCCTCACGCCTGAACGGAACGTGGTTTAAATATCGGATATGTTGTGTGTGACATGAATGTCATATGGAAAGTTGAATGAATTGATTAGGTCGCCAGCAGACATTCATTTGTGTAGATTCTACGTGCTTAAACTTAACTTGCATTTCTATTAATTAATGTCATTCCAGGCATGAAGTAGAAGTGACTTGCTAAACTAAACAAAATTCGCGAAGACTACATTTCTTATGAATATCTTTTAAGCAACGGCCAGTGTTATAATTCTAAGTCAAAGTAAATACTTATTTACTATATTTATTAATTTAAAGATCACAACACAGAATTACTAGCAGTTAATTTATATCAGACACTGACACAGTTGTCAAGGGATAGTGAGAGGAAACGTTTTCAGGTTGTCTACGAGTTTTCATGTGAGAGACTGAAAAATACAACAGATGGCCCCCAAAGGTTATTAAAGCAGGTGCAGATGATCAGTGGCGTAGCTAGGGGAGGGGAGGGGGTCCAAATTCGAAAGCCCCCCCCCCCGAGTCCCTACTTGAGGCTGGCCTCCAATGGCTCCAAAGGAGGGTTCGAATTTATTTTTACATTAAACATTACGCCACCAACATGTATGCAGGGTCCCTCTAAAGAGGCTGAGCCCCCTCGGGCCTCCAAATCCCTAGTTACGCCACTTCAGATCATGTCATTTGGATTTATATCCCTGTAATATTATTTTTAAAAAGGACAGGAGGGGACACTGTCATCATTCTAGTTAGAAAGAATTTCGTAAACATGGAAAGGGGTTGGGGTGGGGGTGGGCTGGGCGGGTAATCCTGAAAAAGACAAATAATTTCAAGTATGTATTTTCTAAGAATTCATCTTGCAGCTAGGTTTCTTTTTTTTTAAACTGAGAAAGGCTTGCAGTCGATAAGTTCGTTTTCTCGTTGTGTCTTTTGAAGAGTCGCACTTTCTGGTTTAAAATAAAACAACGTATTTTAACGTTTAGAAGAGATGTTGCTTTCTGTTGGTTTTACTTCCAAGTTTTTGGAGACAACGGGAGATCTTTATTTCTTGGAGTCCAATTTGGGACTCACGGGGAACGCGTTCGTGAACAATGTTCCCTCTAAGGGTCGTTGGTCCGTGTGTAAAGTAAAAAGACGCGTGTGAAAAGCTGCACAGCATCTATTTTTTGTGCAATATTTTTAAAAAATTTGCTGCGTTGTAATTCTTAGCTGCTGCACATCGTCAGTCAGATAACTGCGCGGCGGCGCAGTCGCGCTGCCTAAAGGGAACATTGTTCCTGAACTGTGCCAGAATTGCATATATATATAATAAATAAAAAATGTACTTATTATTATATAAGTAAAGGAGTGAAATCTTGGGCCAAGTTCTCTGTTTGATTTCATTTCCCGAAATTTGACCCCTGGTCATACAGCTTTACGTGATGGCAAGATGGGATTTATTTCTGCTTCCTTTGCAGCATTGGAATTTGATGTTGCTTTTGTCTTTTTTTTTTAGAAAAAAAAAGTGCTCAAATTCCAAATTTGCAATTGGAATAATATTTTTAGACACTTTATTAGTAATATTAACTCATTTTAATTTAAAGGCTCGATTGCCGTAATCTTCTAGTGCACTTCTGTGGACTTGGCACGATGAACAATGACTTCAGTCGGAATGAAAAATATCAACACTTAGATAGCCCATTACATTTTTAAAATAATTCTATTATATGTAATCAGTGGCTTAGCGAGGGGGGAAATGCCCCGGGCAGCACTTTGCCAGGTGCGGCAAATTCCTAGTCTCTAATTATTTTTTATAAATGAAAATTTATAAGAAATTGGAGTTTTTTTGTTTTGTTTTTAAATTTTAAATTTTTTTTTTTTTTATTTAAAAAAATAAAAGAAAAGCCAAATAACAAATAAGGAATTAATAAAAGAAATAAACGAACGATCGTAAAGCATGTGAACGTTAACTGCCAAAACCTCAAACTTCTG
Organism: Radix auricularia; assembly: GCA_002072015.1. Taxonomy (NCBI): domain Eukaryota; kingdom Metazoa; phylum Mollusca; class Gastropoda; family Lymnaeidae; genus Radix; species Radix auricularia. Next base: position 222,374 of record MUZC01004471.1, on the reverse strand, counting down.
ATTAGAGATAGATTCTTCTGATACTAATCCTATTGAAATGAAAACTAAGAGGTTTAATTAGTATCAGAACGTGACACTGATGTGGTGGTAACTTAGTTGATTCTTCAAATTTTACAGCCGCTCCTGTTTTAAAAGCAAAACTTAATCTACCCTATCAATTAGAAACATGAGCCAATCAAATGCTCCGAGTTGCAAATTTCTGTGTGGGCGCCAAATTCCTTGTTGTTTATTAGCTAATTATTAAAACTTTAATATAAAGTTTAATACAATAAAAGAAAAGCCAAAAATTAAAAGAAATGAAGAAGCTATATTAAAATACGAGAGCGTTTCTAATACCAAAGCTTTAAACTACATTATGAATCAAAAGTCTTCTGATACTAATGCTACTGAGCTGAAAAACATAAGCAATGACAATAATGTGCTGGCACATATAGTTTATTCAAGTCTGATTTTAACGTAAGTAAACTACTGGGAAAATATTTTGGCATATTGTTTTATTTTTCCGAAGAATCATTATTTTAATTTTATTGTCTTTTGTCTTTTGGTTCGTAATATCCTGGAACCGATGCCCTTGCTTACAAACATACGTACGAGCACTCCCAGAACATCGTGGGATAAGGGGTAAAAAAAATCATCTATCATTCAACCTGTGCTCATATCAGTTTAAGCAGATTCGGTTTGCAAAAGGCATATTTCTTCAGGAACAAAATATCAAGTATTGTTCCATTGTACTCGATAGCTGTTCATATATTTCACGTAAGGATAAAAAAAAATCCCGTCGTGTGTTATGTTAAGATCGGAAAAAAAATATTAGAAGTTGAATAATCTTTCAAAGATTTTATTGAAGCAAAAGTGAATCTGCTTATAGCATTTCTGAAATGATTATTCCAACGGTCATTTGCGCCTTTTTCTTATCCATTTTGCTCAAAATTTATGCCATTATCTTGTACGCCTGTCACCTGTGTGGCTTCCGTGTTAGAGGCAGTCTGATGAAGTTATCTTGTACGCCTTGTCAATCTTCATCTCCCTATTATGTTTTCTTGTTATTCCTTTTGTCTTGATATTGATATGCCCATTCAAGAAAATCTTTGATTGTGTTGAAGTTGAGTGCGTTTAACCATTAAGTATGTTTAAAATTGTAAAGTATTTCTTTAAACTGAATGTTTTATTTAATCTAAAAGCATAATTCTTAGCTATTAAATGTTGCAGTCTGCCAATGAATAACACTTTTTAGAAAATACAAAAAATTGGGAGAGTTTGCAGCCTTGAGAAAAACGCATACCTTTAAAAATAAAACCCCTAAAACAGTGCGTGTGTGGAGACAGCAAGGTATACTATAGGAAATATCAAAATTAATAAACGCTAGATGTCTTGAACCAAGGTCACTGTCAAAAGAAGAAATACATTTTTGTAATTAGAGTTCAAAACAAAACAAAACTAACCATGACGAACGAACAAGTTCGCCACGTTTCTTAGCCGCGGCATCGTCTTGACTTCATGCATCAGTCAGTCGTGGGTATGCGCCTTCACGTTTGTGTGTGTACTTGTGCCTCGAATGTGGATGTTGTGTGACATTAAGTTAGATTTGTGTGCCTTTGAGCTAGTGGACGCACTCCCATTTATGCCATCTACCTTTATTTGTATTTACATTTACAAAATGATTAACATACATTATTTTAATTGAATACTGACATTTACATATATTATTTTAATTGACAACTGTCTCTTTCATTTAAATTGATATAATTTTTTTAAAAAAAATATCTTAAATAGTGAACTCATCCTCACCCAACATACTGTCAAAATGAATCCGTCCTATGCAGTCAAAATAATTTTCATTTCAAAAAGAAAATTCATTACAGAATCTCACTTTAAATGCATCACCCTTTAAAACTGACAGGTCATTTTACTTGTCGCCAATCCGGTTTCTTGTAAGGGTGTCCACATCTATAGACTGGCCTCAGTGTACGGTGGTTCAATCACTTGGTTCAAAGGTTCTCAAACTCGGTTATTGCGTGAGCCACTGATCCTACCATCTCCGCAATCCCTAATATTTTGTCGACCCTACCCCCCCCTTTTTAACGCCTTACTCGTATGACGTCAGCTCTCGACCTGGACACTGTCTTAAATCGGATAAGAAATTAAATATCCGGTTGTTGGGTCACCAACCTCGTACCGATCCATCGGCCACTTGAGAATATGTCCAAGTCTGTGGTCTATTTATCTCCGTCATGAGTGGCTTTAAGGGTAGCAGTGGGGGCAACCTCCCAGGCCCCGAGTACGAGCTGGTCACGAACTGGGAGATTCTCTTACTATAAAGTCTACTCGTAAACCGCTCGGCCTCACATATGACAGACGGCCTCACATATGACTGACGGCCTCACATACGACTGACGGCCTCATATACCACTGCCGGCCTCATATACGACTGACGGCCTCATATACGACTGACGGCCTCATATACGACTGACGGCCTCATATACCACTGCCGGCCTCATATACGACTGACGGCCTCATATACGACTGACGGCCTCATATACCACTGCCGGCCTCATATACGACTGACCGCCTCATATACGACTGACGGCCTCATATACGACTGACGGCCTCACATATGACTGACGGCCTCATATACGACTGACGGCCTCATATACGACTGACCGCCTCATATACGACTGACGGCCTAAACACACACATACCGCGTTTTTTTTTCAACCGCAGATTACCCATTCATGAACTTGTCATCACCAGGACATTTTTTAGTGACACGAGGATCCCTCCCTAAGCTATTACCTTGTCAAGAAGAGATTTATCAGATAGCTTAAGAGGACTCGACTTTTTTTCTTAAAGAGTTGAGAACCACTCCATGTCTTTATTTGAAGTGCGTGTTTTATTTGCATACACTTTCATCCCGCCCCTCCATCTATTTCAAAACGTGTTTACATTTTATCCTCGTGTGTGTATGTTTGTGCAAAGAAATCATGTCTGAAGTCTGAGGGTACAGGAATGGACCACAGTACGGTGTGTTAGGCAACTGTGTTAGGGCCATAATCATAAACAACGTCACTGATATCAAAATTGTTAATTTAAAAAAAAAAAAAGCCACACAGGGCAATAGCCACATTATATTCCCCTCAGTGGCGTAGCTTGACGAGGGGACGGGTCCAAATTCGAAAGTTCACCCGGGGCCCCACTTGAGGTGGGCCCCCAAAGGAGTGTTTGAATTTTTTTTTTACATTAAATATTATGCCACCACCATGTATACCGCGCCCCCCAAAGAAGCCAAGCCCCCCCTTCCCCCAAATCCCTACTAATCCCCGGCTGCGCCACTGATACCCTAGTCTGTACAATAATATTGCTACCCCGTTAAGATCAATTATTATTTTTTTGTTTCCTTGCAGGTGTGCCTGTGATGTAATCCTAATCTTTTCAAGCAATTTCGTGTCAACAATTTGAGTCAAGTGATTTCTTTTTGTGTTCACGGATGTTGTTTGGATGGACACGGTTTGCGGTGGATTAAATATTACTTGATGAGTAGCTGAAAGACAGGACAGAAGTATTACAAGTTTTCACCTCCGTGTGTGGACATCATTGAGTAGCGCCCCTTGTCTCACCAGCAGACGATGTTGCCTTATGAAAATATGAACGTAAAAACGTATTCGGATTCGTTTTGGGTAAATAAATATTGCTAAAAATTAATTCTAATTGAAAAGAATTTTCACTAGTACAACTATTTTATAGTGGTCATTAATTTAATTCAAATAAAATAAATTCATCTGGAAAGTTTACCATATAGATATTTCTAAATATTACTTCTATCATTTTTACAAATTTGTCATTTACAGTGCGTTTTGTGTGCTAATAATTGGTTGATGCTTAAGTTTTAAAATTTTGAAGTAAAATAACAAAAACTAGTGAAAAGCATTTGAGTAAAAACTTGTGGTAGAAAACTATTATTTCTTTAAGGTTAATTAACTGATGATCACACATTTTGGTAACTTTGGTTTAAAATTTTTTTAAAATGCAAAGTTAAATATTATATAAACAATTACATGTACTCACTTTTTGTTAGCAGTGAGGGAGTTCAGTAAAAATATAAAATGAACAATTATCTAACAGAGAAGGTTGAAGTAATAGTTTTTAACCTGCTTTCATGTGATCCCTAGAGATGAAGAAGTCTATTTTAAATGTCAGCATAAAAGTGAGAAATATATTTCACGTCATTTTTGTCATTGCAAGCAGAATGAGTTTCATCAAACAAAGAAATTTATTTTTTTAAGAATCTAAACACTAGTGAAATTTGAGATTAATTTGTGTAAGGGATTTATTTAAGTAATTTTTTTTTAATGTAACATTGCCTCTTCTAGTTTAAAAAAAAAATTAAAGCAGGGCTTTTAAAATTAAAAATCAATTAAACAATAATAATAAGCCATAAACATGGATTCAACAAGGCTTGGAATACTCATGGCTAGGCCGTTGTTAGTTATTTTTAAAAACCATTTGCCTTGTATTCTGTATAATAATAAGTGCTCCCCCCCCCCCCCCGCGTAACACACCAGGATAGCGTTCTAGGACCTTTTTTCAACATACTTAATTTTATTGCTGTCTGGAAAATCTTTTTCACGTTGGGTTCCGATACTTTTTTTTTCATGCATTTTGGTACCTTTTTTTCTAAAGCACTCATAATAACTATTATATTTTTATGCTATTTAAGCGCCTCACTTTGAGAAAAATATCAATAAATCATATATCATTACTTTATCTCTAGGGTGGAGATCTGTGTAGCACCCTTGGGTACGACGCCCTGGTCAAAAGAAACAATGCCAGCAAGAAGATGTGTCAGGATCTGGAGGACTATCTAAAGAAAAGGTGTGTGTTTAGCCATTAAAAGTTTAGCTCATTGAAAGCAGGTTTGAATAAATTATATTCATCATGTTTAAAAAAATTGCTGCAATATCAATGCAATTAAATTGTTTTGTTTCTATTCAAAAGTAGAACTTATCCTTACTAAAAATATTTCTTGTCTATTCTGATATTTATTATTTCTTTTTAACTTGATGCCTTTAATCTAACATCATAGTTAAACATAGCCTAACACTAAATTCAGTATTCATTTATAAATGACTTCTTTTTCATGAGTAAACCTATCCTTTTCTGAAAGTAGTTGATGCTTGATTTCTCGTTTATTTTTTTAAATATAAGTATGACATTTTATTATTGCAGATCAAAGATAGAAACCGACTACAGCAAAGCTCTCAATGCCCTGTACAGAAGTTTTAAAGAAAGGGAGATTGTGGGGTAAGTCTAAATCAAGCCACCAGGAGTTAGGATCTCAATCATCATTAATTTTTTTCCATTATATTCCGTGAAAAATAAGTTGTTGTTTTTTATGTTAACATGGTTAAACTATGTGGAAAAATTAATAATTTGTTATTGTTAGTGAAAAGAAAAGAAATTTGCAGTCTAGAGCACTTTTTAAAAAAAAGTTTATTTTACATAAAGGATTTATGATCTATGTTACCATTTGAAAGATAATAATATATTGTGACATTTGAGAACCAATTAGTTTTTTTAATGTCACTTGGAAGCGTTTTTAAAAATATTAAAATACTTGAGATTTATTGCTATTATCTACAAACATTTATTAAACACCAATTAAATCAGATTACTTAAATTACTTAGTGAGTAGACCAACTGAATTAGTTTTCAGTGTGAGCTACAATTTACAAGACTCATAATGCATATCAAGGTTCAGTTCTGTACTGTTTGGTAATCTATGAAATTATGTCATTGACAGAGAAATTATGCGATTTAAAAAAAAAAATTCTTTTAAAGGCCAATAACCTTAAAAACCGAAGTACCACTTAACAATGTTTTATTACTAGGGCTGTTATCGATTAATTTAAATTTAATCGTTAACTTTAGACAAATTACAGAATAATTAATAGATAATTTTGATTAAAGCTAAAAATAAGATGGATGGCGTCATTAAACTGAAACTTAAAGGGAAGTAACAAAAACAGGCAATTTACATTTTTTAAATTTAAATATCAGTTGTTCAATATAATATAATGCACGTAATATTAAGTTTTGTTTTTGTTAATTAATGAAAAACAATGTTTAATTTTTTATACCATTTTCCTTATAAAAACAGCTTATTTTAAAGTTTACACTTAAAAAAACTTTTTTTTAAATGGAGAAGTTTGTATGTAAAAAAGCAAACTATTATTAATAATTGAATATTTATTACTTAATCAAAAACGTTTTCTAACTACTGTAGTTTCCTTCACTATTTTATCTATTAAAATAATTTTATTTGATAAAATCTTTACCGATTAATTCGAGAAATTAATCGTTAATTTCCGCAGCCCTATTTATTAGTATTAGAGTTTAAAATGAAATTGAGTTATCACCCACTTTTGAAAAGAAACAATTTAAAAAAAACCAGAAAACAACTGTTAAAGCTTGTTAGGTTGTTTTAGGTCTTTAAGATAATGAAACGTATTTCAGTAACCTCCCTTGAGTCAATCTGAGAAGCATGCCATTTCTTGTATTAAACGCTTTCAAGTGGAGACAATGGGTGCGGCGGCCATCCATACATTACGTCATGCACCTAGGGGGGGGGGGTAGTCACACTTTTGTGACGAGGGGGAGGGGGTTGGAGAAATATGACGTCACACCAAACAGGTAACTTTAAATAAAATTTCCACTTAAATATTAGGTCGCTTACAATCTATTTAAAGACTTTTAAAAAAAACCACCAGAGCTTTTTAAGTGCCGGTGAGTAGGACATCAGACGACTGTTGGCGTAAGTAGGTTATCAGGAAATGACAAATAAATCTAATTATATTCCTTAAGTTTGAGAACCCACAAGAGAACATATTAAATTGTTACCCTGCGTTGTATGATGTTGACATCAAAGCATTTGTCATGTAGCCGCCGCTCCTGTTGGTTCTCTTACCGCAGGAGTTTTAGAAGCATGACAGGTGTCAAAAATGGCCTGAATAGCATTATATGAAGATATTTTAAGTCAAAACGACAGGATTTTTTTTGGGTGGGGGGTTCTACTTCCTACAATTAGAAACATTTTAACTTTGATATAATTGTTCTACTGGTTTTAGTCTAACGCCCATGCCATTCTAGATATAATGATGAATGTACCCATTTAAAATTGGAAAAAGTATTCATTAACTTTATTGAATTGAATGAATCAAATTCTTGACATCGCAATTTGAGAGGAGCACAAAAGAACTTTTCTACTGAGCTCAGTTATTAAGACATTAATTTTAAATGTCACAGAAAGGATACTTGATACAGTCAAGTCATGTGGATTAAGATTATTGTCACTCGTGTCAATACAAATGAAAGTAGCGTGGATTTAGGTGTCTTCGTATAGTAAGTTTAGGTAAGAAATGTACATAGTTGTCACATTTAAAAATGCATTTCTTGGAAGGAACCGGTTCAATAGGGGGAATATGTTCCAAGAGTACACGTACAAATTACGTATCTTTAATCTTTAATATATATAGTGGATTGTATTGGATTTTTATATGTCCCTTATTAGTCTGCATTACCCCCAAGAATTCTCATTTCACCCCAAATGGGGTAATTTACCCCTGTTCGCCGACCTCTGTTTTACGGGATGCCCGTCAGTCAATTGAGGGATTAATAATGATTAATTTTTAAAAAGAAAATGCATTAATTTTTTATTTTTTTTAATATATTTTTTTCTAAACAATGAAATTAACCGTGATGATTAATAGTCAATGTTTAATTTGAACGCATTAAAATGAAACACAATACGTTTTTTAAAGCCGGTTAAACATTCTTTTAAAAAGCGGACTGGTTTTAAAATTATAAAAGTTTATGTGAATTGTGAATATTACTGTCACCCCAAACGGAGCGGATGCTGGCGAATTTTATATGCCTGCAATGATTCTACATTACCCCCAAGAGTTCCCTTTTGACCCCATATGAAATAATTTACCGCTGTTCACCAACCCGTCGGTTAAATCACCCGATAGCGGTAGCAATGTATTTTTCATTAGTTTATAAACCACACAAGAGAATGCAACAATTTAAACACGCCTCGTCCATTGGTGACATTATATTTACAACTCTTGTGTGATGTACGTGAAATCGTGGGGGAAAAAATTGAAGAAACAAAAACAACAAAAAATATCGTCAGTTTTAGAGTAAAAAGTTATGGTAATATTGGATATTTTATTACTATCATAGTATTTTTCAGTCATCAACTTGCAGGAGTTACTGTATACTGCGACGCACAAGATGACACCCTACTTTCGTGTACAAATGTGGGGTTCATACAGTACTCGCCAAAAAACAAACAAAAAACCTCCTCTTCCAGTGCATACCAAATAATTTCTCGAAAACATGAGATTGATATCAGTGTGACAATTTTAGATCAAATGCCTTTGATGTGCATATACTTAGCAGGAAATCTGTCACTATACGATCGACATCAAAATGAGAAATCGTCCGGTATCTATATTATTATGTTCTAGCTCTATCAACAATGAAATGATCATTTTAATTGTAGTATCAATAGTCACTCTCTCAAGCTTGAAGGTTAATTAATCACATCAAATGGTTTTTATTATATTAAGATGCAGTCCTGCCTACACTAAGTAAATACTTAATTGACAAAAAAGGGATTTGAAACATACTTAACTTCTTTTCAAATAGAAAAAAGGGTGGGGTTTTTTTTTGGGGGGAGGGGGGTCAAAGCTTTGTGACATAATATTGGAGGGGGATCTAACTTTTTGTGACGACCTATGACGAAGTGGGGGGGGGGGGGGGGGGGGGGGTAAAAATCTGCATAAATTGCGTGACGTCATTTATGGACGACCCTTGTGTGTTGTGAGGGTGGCAGTGCATTTATATTTTTACTTACATATTACAGACACTTCTTCTAAACAGAAGATTTTGGGGTCCTACTTTTATTCATTGTTCATGTCTATTTTGTTTTAAAGGAGTTGTAGAAGCTCCAGATGCTTAACACTAGATTAATACTTTTTCGTTCTACCTGACATGACACATACTCATTTCATCTATGTCTACTAATGGAGTATTTACAATGGTTAGTGTTTTAGAGTGTGCAATGAACCAGCTGAGGCAGGAACTGGAGGTCCTGGCAAACCATCACAACAAAGCAGCTCTGAGCTTCCAGCAACATTCTGACAGTGTGAAAAAATTCAAAGATGAGCAGATAAGCAGCAGAAAGACTGTAAGTTATTTGATGGGGGCAGGGGTGGCATGTACACCGGGTGCTTACAGAAAAGCACATGGAACTTGTGTAGAAGAATAATGTTTTATATATTAGGGCTGCGGAAATTAAAAATTAATTTCTCAATTAATCAGTAAAAAATTTAATAAATTAAAATGATTTTAATCTATAAAAGAGCGATTAAAATTAAAGAAAATTTTTTAAACAATTTTTTATATTAGTTAATAAATATATAATTATTAATAATTAATAATAGTTTTTTCCTTTTTTAAGTACAAAATTCTCCATTAAAAAAAATCTTTTTTAAAGTGCAAACTTTAAAATAAGCTGATTTTATAAGGAAAATGATATTTAATAATTAAACATTGTTTTTAATTAATTAACAATAAAATTTTGTAAATTCATTGTTATTATATTGAACTACTTATATTTAAATATATCTTCTAAAAAAAATATTAATTTTTTATTAAATACTTAAATTATGGGCATTTTAAAAAGGGGCACAAAATGTGAAGGAAAATAACGTACCGAAAAAAGTGATTATGAGGTCTTAGATAAAAATTCATAACATTTGAACAAAAAATGTGAATTGCCTGTTTTTGTTACCTACCTTTACATTTTCAGTTTAATGACATCATAAATCTTATTTTTAGCTTTAATCAAAATTATTGATTAATTATTTGGTATTTTTTCAAAAGTTAATGATTATATTTAAATTATTCGACAACAGCCCTATTAAAAAGTAAAAAACAATAACCAGAAATCTGCGGTACACATTGAAATTTATAGAAAAATTTTTTGCTTATACGGGTTATTTATTATAATAATCAGGAAAAGTATTTTTGAAATGATACACATTTATGGCTGGTCAAGATGGCTGTTGGAGCGGAGGTACAACATGCCACCGAAACGACATCGGAAAGTTCTTAGACGGGCTTTGTTGCTCGTATAATATGATATGTCATTACTTAATTATTAAATTAGCTTTTCAAAACATAACTCTGATTTGTTGTAACTTAAAAATTAAGTTAAAATTTCAATAAATAATATTAATAATTCATAAGTTAAATATTATGTTTTTTAGCGTGAGGACTGCCTTCAGAGAGTCCAGAACTCAAAAATTTCACAGTTAAATAAAACACTACAGGTAAATCATAATTGTAATCTCTGACAATTCAAATCAGTCCTAAGAGATTTTAAAAATAAATATACATTTGACTATTTAGAAATTTTAAGAATATAAAGACAATATTTTGGTTGAACTTTTGGTTTTGGTACTTCTATTGTTAAATCTACAAAATAAGATGAAAGAGATATGTCCAAAAGTTGAAGCGTTACAAGTTTCTTAAAATGACATTGCCATTTTTAAAATTAAGAACTACTTTAAGCTACTGTTGTTTCAAGACAAAGCCAGGATTTGTTTGTTGTCGTTGTTATTATTCAATACAATGGAAATAAAGAATTCTCACTAAAATATTTTTGGTTTCATCTAATAAAGCTGGAAAAAGTTTATGTTCGGAAATGTGTTGAAAGAGATGCAGCTCAGACAAGTTTGAAAGAAATGAATGTGGCTCAGTCTCAACCAAAAGATTTTGACAAGGTAAGTTGAGATTTTGTCATACAAGTTAAATTATAAATTATACTGCATAAAGACTTTTGTTTTCATGGTTCATTTTTTATTAAAGAAATTAATGTTCGTTGCTTATTAGTTTAAATTTAATCACTCTAAGATCACTGCAGAAAAACAACAACATTTAAAATTCAAATGGATCGCCTGAAGAAACCTGGAAAATCAACATTTAAAATTCAAATAAGAATGCAGGACTAGTCTCAAACCTTAGATAAGCGTAGGGGCGCAATAATCTTCTGTGCAGAAGGAGCTTCTGTTACAGATAAGATAAGATAAGGAATCTACAACTTCTGCAAGAGATGTGAATGCCACTTTGAGGATTAGGGAACACTCTTTCATGGCTTGCCCTTGGAATTTGCAGCTTTAAATAATTTAATTTGCAGGTTGCTGCACCATTCTGGACTAATGAGTGCCAGAAACTGGGAGATTCTGTCATTGCCTGCTACTTCAAATTGTTTATTACTAAATGCCTTGAGTCTGTTGAATAATGCTAACTAGATATAACCTGTTGCGAAGTATATGCAACAGACATGCTCATAGACAGTGCTAAGAAAGATGGTAAAGAACAGATACAAACAGCAGCACAAAGAAATGGAAACAACGCAAGTGAACATTGGGGTTCTGCCAATGCATTTTTGGTCTCAAGACATGCGCTCTGCAGTTATCTACCTGCTCCCTCCCCAACCACTCACGACCAACATTGTTTGCCAAACAAAACTGTGATTGTTTGACCAACCCTAGTGACGGTTATTTGTCATGCTTATTTGATTGCATGTTGTGCTTGTCCTAATTTCTGGTGAATTATAAGGAATTATATAACCCAGATAAAATTCATGATGTCTGCACAAAATTAGAATCTTTTAAAACACAAATTTATTTTAAGAAAAGTCTAATATTTCTACTATAATTAGAATATTTAGAGTTAGTTAGCTTCCATATAACAATATGCCTATATACAGGCAAGATCGTATGAAATGTATACTAAGATTGATCATTAGATCAACTTATTGGGATTCATCTGATGTGTTTATATTCTGAAGGAAAATGATTGTTTGTGTAGCAGCACCATACAATCTATCTGGAATCTTCACTAAATATCCTACCTGGCCAAGTAATCTTCTGTGATTGCCAACCAATAAATTATGCATGTGACTGTCAAGATCTCATAACAACAATAAAATCACTACCTTAAAATCTATTCAGTCGAGCTAAGCTTCTTAACAGATAATAGATAACAGGACAAGACGATTTATGGAGAAATGAAAAGGAAGATACATCAGCAAAACGTGCTGTATTCAAGGAACCTGAATCAATACTTGAAAGCAGAGCATCAGAGTTTGAACAAAATAAGAGTTGTTTAATTAGATGGGTTAGAGAGTTCAATTCTCAGCTAAAGAGCCAATAAGATGCCTTTAAAGAAGGAAACTGATTCTAAACTTTAACCTTGCACACAGTGACACTTGCACTTGAACTGTATAAAATCAGATAAAGCACTGAAGTGCCCCATTCCTTGCCTGAAGACATCCAAATGACATGGTAACATGTCACCACTTCCACTGCCACTTACTTGGGACTTGACGGTGAAACCAATTATAAAAGAAAATCGAGATAAGAGTAACACCCTAAATACCAGCAAGGAAGAGCTGCTGAGAGTGTTTACATTCTATGCCCAGGGCCGGCTTTAGGCATAGGCAAACTAGGCAGCTGCTTAGGGCCTCCGATTAGTCTCATCAATAGTGAGGGCCTCGCACAAGAATATTTCCAAAGTTATTTTTTATTTTCCCATTACATTTAAGGCCACCAAATTCACCTTGCCTAGGGCCCCCTATTTCCTAAAGCCGGCCCTGCTATGCCATACTGTAGGCTGAAGGTCCATGTCCCATGACTAGGGCACCTGAAATTTGATGATTATATTCATACACAAAATAGATATTGATTTGTATAAACCATTTGACAGTTGCTCGTTATTTTAATTGTATTCAAATGTTATAATCATTAAAAGACACAGATAAATACATAAAATCATTTTAAGGTTTAACAAAAGATAGATTTTATATTCAAATATAAATTATTATTTTTCGTATTTAATGAGATTACGTTAATGCTAAGTTAGGTTGAAGAAATTCGGAATGAGATAAACACTACAATCACTTTAATTAGTTAAATTATTATAATACTTTAAAACAGAATGAAGGCAGTATTAAAAGCGGCAATATCAAGTCTGGGGTGAACTATGCCTAAATTAACATTTTCTATTATTTCTTTCAGGCACGAAGCAGAGCTTCTAAGGCAGCTGAAGAAGCAGAAAAAGCTGGTAGGTGATGAACATTCATGGTTGGTTATGAACGTTCATGGTTGGTTATGAACATTCATGGTTGGTTATGAACATTCATGGTTGGTTATGAACGTTCATTAAAATATTCAATATAGTTCATAAGTTCATAAAAAGTAATTCTTTGATTTCGCTCACAGTTTCATTACTCATTCTGAATTATCCAAAAGATTTATTTAGACATTTCCAACCTTTTTTTTGCTTATCAAGAAAATAATTAAAACATTCTGACAATTTTTCTCACTCCTTTGCTCGGCTGTAGAAATTAATAGTTTTAAAAACAATTTTTCTCCAATTTTAGACAATGCTTATAAGAGTGCAGTTATGGTGCTTGAAGACTGCCGTTCAGTTTGGAAAACTGAAATGATTACAGCATGCCAGGCGAGTTATGTTTCCTATATAGAATTTTATGAATTTTTACCCACAGGAATGTTAGTTAAATATTAATTCTAAGAAAATGCATATAAATGTCCTTTAAATTTAATTGACTGGAATGACTATGTTAATTTATGTAAAATTTGTGTTTTTATTCTTTAGGTCATTCAACATTTAGATGAAGAGAGATTGAAATTCATACGAAAGGAAATTTGGGAATTAATGAATGTTGACTCACAACTTGCCCTAGATATGGATGCCGTGAGTTGAATTAGATATTTTGATGATTTTAGGATTAATTTTGTTATTTTTTATTACCAATTTTTATTTCAACAAGCATTTTTTTTTTAAAAGGTATCTGAATTAAGTATAGTTAGTGGGCTGTTATGTAATAGGGAATTCGAATTTGTTTTACTGAATTTAAAGTGAGCAAATTATAAGTGGCTGTCATAGGCTTGGTTGTTTTTGTATTTTGTCTGCAGTGTTGTCGCTAATAATACAAATCTTTGATCCAATATTTTAGCCTAATAGCTATACTCTATGAAAAAAATTACTATTTCACACATTTGAATCTATAAAATGTATCAAATTTTTAATTGTTAATTTAATAGTTGTTAATTTTAAATTTTACAACAAATACTTTTAAATAAATCAACTACAAGCTTAGCTTGTGGGACGTGGTGTTCGAGAGGTAGCGCTCTCGACTGTCATACCGATGGTCACGGGTTCGAATCCACACGAAAGTGAGGATTTGTTCTCGCGGCCTGAGGAGTCCCCGAGTCACCCAGCTCCGAATGGGTACCCAACTAGACAATAGTTAGGCGGCTGGGGTAATGCGTGGAACCCCTATAGCCGTGGCCTGTGACCGCTGCATCACTTGCCAACAGATCATCTCTCATGGTCTGTGGACGCAATTATCTTCTGCATAGAAGGAGCGTCTGTATATCTAAGATAAGATAAGATAAGCTGATTTAGTTTTGTCTCTAAATTGCTCATTAAGTGTTAAAACTAAATATTTTCAAAGTTATTATTTTTTTTTTCACCAAGATGTAGTCTAACTGAAATAAATGTTAGAAATCAATGCAAACAATTATTCTATTTTTATATTTTTTGGTTAGTTGACTTAATTTTTTGGTTTACAATTTCAGTTAATAGTTTAATAATTTAAGTTTTTTCTTTTGTCAATCTGCAGTCCTCTGAAACTGTAAGAGATATTTTGGAGAAATGTGATATCGCTTCTGATATTCAAGCTTTCATAGAGAAATGTGGAACAGGCAGATCACACCCAGGTATTTCCTTAACATTAATCATTGATCTAAAATTTCACATATCATATGATATATTTATTTGTATAGTTGTTTTTTTTAATTGAGACAACTATTTTAAAAAAAATTATTTCTATATATAACTGAATTTGATTTAGAGTGCTATTGAAAAGTAATAATCAGAGAAAACTTTTAATATTAGCTAATTATTTTCTCTTTACACTCAAATATTTTAAAACATTGGGAAATCTTATGTGTAAAAGGAGCGTCTGTATAGATAATACAAGACAAATTTTTATTATAGTTTATTCTAATGAAGTATCTACTAATCAGAACTTATGAGATTGGTACATTTAATTTTAAAACTTTAAATAAAAATTTGGATTTATTAAAAAATAGCTTTTTAGAAACTTGCCAAGAGACGTGCCATTTTGGTAAAATCTGCAATTCACAGATATAAATTTAACAGCTTTTTAAATGTTTTTTTAAAAAATGTTAACAAACAGAGATATTTAAAGGCAGAATGCTGTTAGTTAAAATTTAAGCTAAAATTTAGTTTGATGATTCAGCCCTACCTTATGAAATTTTTATTATCAAATAAAATATTTGTGACATCACTAATACTTTTCTGTCTAATACTATCTCCAGAATCTTATCCCTATAAGCACTACACAAAATTAACAACGAACAATGATAATGACAGCACTGGCAGTGACTCTTCAAACCCGTACAGCTCAGTTTCAGATGATTATGAGTCAGTGGGAGAGGTCCCAACAAAGAAATCATATTTCACTTTGCTGAAGAAGAAAAATAATTCAACTTCTTCTTAGTATTTTTCTTTTGTGTTTTTAATCAGAGGCTTTTTTATGAATTGGCAAAATGGGTAAAAACCCTGAGTGAAAACTTTTTAAAAAACAGCCTTGTTTTAAGTTATTAAAATTTTGCTTCAGAGAGTAAAATAAATTATTGTAAAATAAATTTTTTCTCAAGAATGTTAAATATTTGTAATATAAGTTAAATTAATGAAATATTAAACCCAAAAGAATGTAACACATACATANAAATATATAATATAAATAAATTTATATGTACAGTAAAGAGAGGTAATTTAGCACAATTGTTTATTTTACTTCTTTATCAATAACATTTTTAATAAAAATCATCCATATTCCAGAATATTTTGACTTGTCAACTTACATTTCTTAAGAAAAATATACACTTGAGACACATTTGAAGCCTATTAAATATACGAATAGCTTATGAACCGAATAGGTGTAAGTCATAATTTGAAGTTTTAAAAAGTCCAATACAGTCGAACCCACTTACCTCGAGCTCGGTTAGCTCGACCACCCTATTATGTCGACGTTTTTTATTGGAACCGCCAAATTCTCTCTTTGTCTTAGCATTTTCTCGTCGTTTAATTCGATTTTTTTAAGTCGCCGAAACCTCATAACACGAGCACAAAAAAGGGTCAAATTTGCCACTTAACATCGTTTATCTCGATCCCCATGACCAATCGTCAGCTTTTGAAATTGTTAGCTATGATTTTTTTATAACCAAGGGACCAAGTTTCTGCCTCATCAGGGTCTGCTGGTGACGTCACAGCCCACTTGCGTTTTGCTCTCAGCGCTGTGTTGCTTCTGGTACTATGGCAATCGCCGGCTTTTGAAATTCTTAGTTTTTATCGATAATAGACGTTGGTTTTTATTTTAAATTTGTAAATTTCTGCTGTCAGTTGATGCACATATACCTTTTGTTGTTAGCAAACATGTATGTACAATTTTGTAGCATGCCGATAGCTACATCAAACAAATAACGGCAATGCTGTTGTGTCAAAAAAAACTCCAAAAACACGTGCATGAACATTATCATTTATTAACGTTAGTGATGGGACGATACCAAAATCATAGGCTGCTTACTGTAAACAAGGCTCCCCAGATTTTAAAATATATAATATAACAGACTACAGACAGTTTACCCACCCCCACTCTCAATCTCCCACACCATTGTTGTTGGTTAGTCCTATTAGCATCAAGTTACCGAAGGAATTGTAAGCTGAGGGGATCGTATGGAATAATAAAATGTACCGTGTGCANGTTCAAAAGGAGTACCTAATTTATTTGTGTACGTTTATATAGAGAAGAGTTCGCTTTGTCATGAGTTATAAATAGGTCACGATAGACCATTCTGAGTCCCCATTGTAAGACCCAAAGAAGATGATTAGGAAAAGAATGGTTCGGGGACAATGAGGGGATGTGTAGGTTACTTATTTGTGTAGCTTGTAAGGAAAATCAAGCAAGTGGCTTCGAAGGCACAGTATCGCTCAATCTGGGAATCACCGCAAAACGGCGTTATATTTAAACTTAAACGGTCTTTAAAAATGAACGGTTTTAACAACCTTAAGAAAGAGTGAAGAAAAAGGGTCCCGATATTCCGATACGATTCTGATTAATCGTCCCATCACTAATTAACGCACAACACGTACATAAAGAAATTTCAAGCGCATGTTAATATTTTGCCGCCATATTGGTTTTCGCTTTAACTCGATCATCGGTTATGTCGATGCCATTTTTCATACCCCAACGCCGTCGACTTAAGCGGTTTCGACTGTACTTACATAATCTGTTTTGGGTAATGTAAAATTCAGATTTTATCTTTTGAAATATCTTTATTCATGTGATGCTTACAATTTTTTTTATTCAAATCTACTTAAGAATTCATATCATTAATATTAATCTCTGCAACCATCATTGGGGGTCCACATGTCAGATCTGCCACAGCTGGGGGTGGGGTCCACAAGTCAGATCTGCCACAGCTGGGGGTGGGGTCCACAAGTCGGATCTGCCACAGCTGGGGGTGGGGTCCACATATCCGATCTGGCATGGCTAGGAGTAGGGGCCCACATGATGGATCTTCATGTTGGGTTCAAATAAAGACACAGCAGCCCAACTAGCCGGCAAGAAAGTTAACCCTTAAATAACTTTTGTATGTTAAACATGGCTTTGCCTGTATAAAACAAAAATATACAATAAATGGCAAAATATTTGGATGATAAGTTTATTTGTTATACATATATATAAATGATGCAATGTGCATAAAGTGTTTGTGATAAAATATGAATTTATTTTAAAATGTTCTTCCATATGTGTTCTCTTTCCTTTTGACCAAATTATGGTGATATTGGTTACAAGTGATATTTGTCACAAGTTTTCTTCATGTTCAAATCTGTTTGACACAGGATTTTTACCTTAAATTATGGTCACTGAGATTTCAATGTTGAAGTTTCTATATCCTGTGTAAATTAATTTTCTTGTTAAACTATTTGCAAATGCTTCCTCTTTGAAAAATGAAGCACCAATTTGTTTGAGGTTTAAATGAAATCAGGTGTTAGCATGTAATTATAAATTTATGCTTCTCTGCTTTGTTGTTATTAATTATTCCACAAAAGGATCTTATTGACATTCGTTTATTTCGTTTAAAAAATGCTATACAAATAAAAAGATGTGAATACTTATAAATAAAAGATACTTTACTTTTTTCATGCGAGGGATTTGAAGTCCATGTAAACAATTAATTTTGGGTAAATATTTAAAATTTTGCTTTTTTATAAAGTCAAATGATGTTAACCACAATGCATATGATGTCTTTAGTTGTTTTTTTAAATTATTATCTTTGGAATGAATTGCTCATTTTATTGAAATCTTATGATGACCTTTGTTTTACATTATTTTTTCCGGCTTTATATATATATTTTTTATTATTAAATTAGAAAAATATCCACATAACCGTGTCATGGCTAAAAAACAAATTAAAAACATTCAATAAATTCCACATTTAGAGGACAACTGCTGAGTCCATTTTCAAAATTCATAACTGTTTACCCTGAGTTAATAATCAAGAAAAAATTGGTATGATTTTAGCAAAAACTGATACGTTTTTTTTTCTTTTGTTATTTTTAACTTGGGGAAAATTTGAAGGAACATCAATATTTTTGTTTTCTTTCTTCTAATTTTGGTTCTAAGTTGGTTAATAAATAGTTGGTTACTCGTCGAGTTGGCTGGGATTCGATTGGTAAAACAGGAGCTGAGGGGCACCAAAATAAACTTTTAATTCAATCTTTGTGTTTTAACTTCACCATGCACTGAACAACACAATCAACCATAAAAATATTCCAATCTTCTGTTAAAGTAACATAAATAGATATTAGGCAAGGACAATGACTTTGGTGTGTTGGGCAGAGGGGGCAAGGAACTTAATTTTTAATGAGTATTTTTTTCTCCATTTTATTGTGGGGGGGGGTGGCATGATAGTCTGCCTTCCTATGTAGTTCTAACACAAAAAGATAACTTTTAATACAACCCACCCTCAGATAGACATAAGGATAAAAACAACTTTAAAAATCACCATGGGCTAAATAAACACACTCAAATTCTCGTTCTTTTCGTCCGGAATTCCGGCGTAGCATGGGTTGCCTGAAGGAAAACTGTGTTTGCGGTCATACTTACACTCGAAAAAGGCTAGGGGAGTAAACCCTGATGACAAATTTACGACTTTGAGAGGAGTTGGGTGCCACCAAGTCTATAAGCCCACAGAAAGGAAGCAAGAAAATACAACAAATAAAGATATCCATGCCGGATCGGTCGAGGAACGGATTAACAACAGCGCTCTTCACTCATCAGTCATTAGCTGCACACCAATTTCAAATCGACTGATAAGCATTAGAATATGTGCCAGACCCCATAATGTGACGATCATACAGGTGGAAGCTCCAACTTCCGACCACAGCGATGACAACTTGGAGAAATTTTATGAGGAATTAGAATGAGTCATCAAGAAAACACCAAGAAAAGACATTCTAATAATATTGGGCGACTGGAATGCGAAGGTTGGCCCTGACGCGTACCAACAATGGCCGTGTACAGTTGGAAAATTCGGTTAGGGTGAAACAAATGATAGAGGAATGAGATTACTTGAATTCGCACTATGTCATTGCTTGACGCTTGCTAATATCCTGCATCCACACAAGCAATCAATAACCATCAAATGACAATCACCTGGAGGCTTAATAAAGAATCAAATTGATTACATTATTGTGCCGAGGCGTTTCAAATCTAGTATCAATAATGCACAAACAAGGTCTTTCCCTGGCGCAGATATAGGAAGTGACCATAATCTTGTCCTAACTAGACTTAAGCTGAAACTGAAATTAAAAAGAGGAAAAAGAAATCCGCGCGCACTAGTTTTGATTTGGATAAAATACAAGACCCAGACATTGCGGAGATATCCAAGGCCAAGATTGGTGGCAAGTTTGCAGCATTGGCCACTATCGACCACGATGTATAAGCTTGGCTAAAAACTTGAACGAAATTTTAACTTCAACTGGAGAAGAAGTCTTAGGCAGGCAACGAAGCAAGAAACAGCATTGGGTCACAAACAAGATTCTTGATCTATGTGATGAAAGAAGAACGTTAAGGAAAAACGAAAATTCTAATCAGCTTACAGCAGACGCATACAGGTTGATAAATACAAGGATCAGGAAGGAGATGAGGCAGGCTAAAGAGGACTGGATAGATAACCAGTGCCGCACAGTGGAAGAAAGCATATCAGCCAACAATACTAAGAAAGCGTATGAGACATTAAAAATCTCACAAAAACGCACCAGGTGACAGCTACGATACTTGAAGACAATAAAGGCCAACTCCTTACTGATAACACGGCAGTACTAAGACGATGGACAGAATATTGCACCGACCTGTACAACTTTAAAATCAATCCAGATAGCAACATACTACAGGAGCAACAGAGCAGAGAGATAAATGACCCACCAGTGCTTTTGAGCGAAGTTGAGGATGCAGTACGGAACTTAAAAGTTCGCCTGGAGTTGACAACATTCCTGTTGAATTGCTAAAACATGGAGGAGCAGAAGTAACGAAAGCCCTAACAAAACTCTGCCAGAGAATACTTGAAAATAAGATACGGCCCAAAGATTGGAAGCAGTCGTTGATCAGTCAATCATACCATTACCTAAGAAAAAAAAACACGAAACAACTCCAAAATTTTAGAACAATCAGCCTCATCAGTCACTTTAGCAAAGTAATGGCTAAAATTAACCTCAGCAGCTAAAGTCAATATCCGAGGAACTACTGGCAGAAGAACAGGCAAGTTTCAGACCAATCAGAAGCACAATCGAGCAGATCTTCAATTGTCGCTTAATCAAAGAAAAACATCTACAGCACAAACGCAAATTCCATCACACCTTTATAGACTTCAAGAATGCCTTTGATCGAGAATGGCACGAAGAACTTTGGCAAATTATGAGACGTTATAACATTGAAGAAGGGCTGTTAAAGGTGATCGAAGAACTCTACAAACAGGCAAGCAGTGCAGTTGTATTTAATGGCTGCGTAGGGGACTTCTTCAAAATGATGATTGGAGTCCGCCAGTCTGCATTCTCTCATTTGTCCTGTTCAATATATTCCTTGAAAAAATCATGCAAGAAACACTCAGTGATCACCATACGTCCATCTCTATATGCGGAAGACCCATATGCAACCTAAGATTTGCTGATGACATATATCTTCTGGCTGGGAGCAGTAAAGAACTGCAGGAGCTCACTAGCAAACATGCAGACAGATCAGGTGCTTATGGGATAGAAATCAGCTCGGAAAAAATTAAGATATTGGTTAACACCTCAAATACCAGTATGACAAACATGGTAATAGACCAACAAAAACTGGAGTAAGTACATAACTTTAAATATCTAGGAGCCGTTATTTCTAGAGATGGTACCTGTGAAGCTGAAATTCTAGCTAGAATTGGGTCGGCAATGACAGCAATGACAAAGTTAACCAAAATATGGAAGAACAAAAACAGCCTGCTAATAAAGCCCAGGCTTTACAAAGCTCTCATTAAAACATTGTCCTTAATGGATATGAGACCTGGACACTAATGGCAGCCACGGAGAGCAAGCTGCAGGCATTTGAAAATAAGTGTGTAAGGAAAATTCTCCTATTTAGTAGACAAGACCAATGATTATGTCTGGGACAAAGTAAACTCTATTGCAGGTCGTCAAGAAATGATTATAACAACAATTAAGAGACGCAAAATGGCATGGTTCGGTTATGTACTGCGACATGATGGCCTCACAAAAACTATCTTACAAGGCACCGTAGAGTGGGGTCGGCGAAGAGGGCGACAACGGAAAAGCTGGCTTGACAACATAAAGGAATGGGACAGGGATGGGATTGAGTGAACTACCGGCCGCCATTTAAGATAGCTAACTATGAATATCGTTATCTGTTGATGTGTTCTGCGCCCCCCCCCCCCAACAACCGCAACGGTCACGGGACTGATGATGATAATGATCTTATTCATCAACTATTTGTTGGTTTGTCCGAAAGGAAATATTAACTAAAAGCTGTAGGCTGTAGGACTCCCCGACTACCTGGCCAACTTGAATGTCTAACGTTTTGTTCTAAAATCGAGTTTAATTGTATAGAGGCCGTCCATAAAGTACGTCTCGTTATTTTGGACAATTTTTACCCCTCCCTGTCACAAAATGTCAAAAAATTCGCCCCCTCCCCCCCCCCCCTCTCACCCCAACCCCCCAAACACACAACACACACATTCAAAATACACAAACCAAAAAAAACAATAAGTNCCCCCCCCCCCCCCCCACCAAAGTACGTCACACTTTCGAATAAAAATATCTATTTTTTAAATTAACAAAATAAATAAAATTTAATATAAAACACCGTGACGTCACACGTGGCCGGACACTCTCCTCCCCCCTGTCACAAACTGTCACACTTTCTTACACCCCCTCCCCCCTCTGGAGCGTGACGTACTCTATGGATGGCCCAATAGGAACAATACCTTGGTTAATTGCAGATATGTTTTATGATTATAATTTGAAAATTTAAAATATATTGTCTCAAAGATTGTTCTTTCTTTTTTCATTGAAAAAATTGTTGTAAAAGAATGTGCAAATGAAAATAAAAGAAATATTTAAATGACATCAAAAATATTTTGTGATTGTTAACTAAAACTTTCGTAAAATGCTGATTAAAAGTAAACACGACGTCATCGGTGAACTAACAACGACAAGAAGAATGACGTCACTCGCGTCTGCATCATACTGCCAACAATTGTTAATTTCCGTCTAACAAGAGTCAGACTCTAGCCAGAGTTCAATTTTAATCTAACATGAGTCAGACTCTAGCCAGAATTCAAATCTAACAGGAGTCCGACTCTAGCCAGAGCTCAAATCTAACAGTAGTCAGACTCTAGCCAGAGCTCAAATCTAACAGGAGTTGATTTACACATAATTAGTGTTGTTTTAGTCCCAGGTCCTATTTTAGTTTTAGGTTTTATTTAGTTTTGTCTGTAATAATTTTAGTTTTAGTCTAGTTTTAGTTTTAGGCCCAATTTTAGTTTTCGTTTTAGTTTTCGTCGACTAAAACTAAAACACCTGAGTTTTAGTTTTCGTCTTATTCATTTTAGTTTCACTTTTAGTTTTAGTCTTGTAAACACCAATAACTAATAACATCCTTGTTCATGACCAATTTTTGAAACAGATTGAAGCATAATGATAGCAGTCACAGAGATGACAGCTCAGTATACTGAGAATTAGTCCATTCACTCAAATGTCACATTATAAATCACACTATCACATTGTGTTATAAGCCAATGCCATGACTCAATTTTTGACTATGTTGTAGACTAGCAGACTTGCAGTGCATGTACAAAAAAACAACAACAACTAAAAACGTAATAATAATAAGAAACCAAAAACGTTAGTCAACATTAAAACAAATGTATTCATTCTAAGTTAAGACCTAGAACTCTGAACTAACTAAACTAAGTAACAACAGTTCACTTGAAGGGTGAAGACTAAACATCAAAACAAATGACTGTTCAGCTTGAGAAAGACCCGTTTTTTCTAGACTCTGATTAGTGCTGTTTCTTTTCCCAGTAGTCAAATCACCACAAAGAGAAAAAATTCTCTCTACGGAAGCCTCCGAAGCTGGTGCATTCAATATATCTAAAGCCAATGGTGCAAGCAACGGAAACGTTTTTTGAACGTTCTGTGATTGCCAGTAGCTTAAACCATTGCCATCCTCACTGACTGCTGTGGCAGTTTCTTGATAGTGCAACAAATAATTTTCCAGTTCGTCTTCAGGCCCACGAACTGCAGATATAATATTAGTGAATGGTGTGGTGTTCGCAATGTGTTGCGTCAGGGACTTGAAGCGCTTGAGATGAGGTCCAGATGTAGTCAGGGCTGTCGAACCAACGCTATCAGGAGACGCAGTTGCAGTGATATTTCGGTTAGGAATAGGCTGACCAGCAGCTGAAAGCACTTGACCAAGCTGTGCACTTACTGCGGCTGCTGCTGCTGAAGCAGTTTCTTCTCGCAACACAAACTGTTTTGCTGCATTTAGAAGATGCTCTTCTCCTGAAATGAACAGTGCTGACACAGTTGTAGGATCAAGCTGCAGAAGGTATAGGTTAAAAAATATCAGACTCTGGTTCCAACGCAAACTCAAATCGTCGCCTCAAGCCATCCAAAAAGGTGACTGCTAGCTCTTTTAGTGATGCGTCCAGAGCTTGATCAGACTGTGCCTCAAGAAGATGATATTCTATGTCCATAAGTGCTGGAATTACTGATGACATAACAACTTTATCGCCTTCGAGTAAACGTGTATGTTCGGCAAATGGTTGCAGAAGCTTCAGTAACTGATCTATTTTTTGCCATTCACTTGAAAGAAGAGTGTCCCTTTCCATTTCTTTCGCTACTGCATTCACACTAACCCTCAGTTCAATTAGTCGCGACAGTAGAAGGAATGTGCTTGACCATCTTGTGGGACAATCTGCAATAAGAGTTTTCTTGCTCTTCAACACTAGCTTTTGGATTGCAACAGATGATTTTCTAAACTTTGCAACCATACGCCTCGCTGAATCAAGTATCGGTTGTATGGCAGCACACTTTGACATCTCATTAACAACTAGCTGCATAGATTGAAGCACATATGCGTTTCAATTTCAAATAGTGACCATCAACAGTCGTTTCTGCCCTTGCATCCTCTTAGTCTTTATCTTCATTAATATTGTCAACCTCATCATCATCTTCCTCATCAGAATCAGTGCCAGTGCCAGTTTCGCATCTATCAACAAACATGGTTTTAAAAGCTTTTATCATGCTAGTGCCATTGTCCGTAATAACTAGCATGACTTGGCTAGTTTTTATACCCCATTTTTCGAAGCAATCGCTAACTTTAGCAGCAATCATATCACTTGTATGAGGATGACTAACAGTAACACTTTCAGTGTTCAATGTTCACCTTGCTGTATAATTGGATTGTACAAACAAGCCGAAACGCCAAGGAACGCTGCCACCAGGCCCCTTTTTGACCAAATATCCAAGCAAAGGGTAAGACGCCGGGCATGTTATATATTCTCTTTAACTTTCTTTTTGAGTTCTTCACACGCCGATTTTAAAGCCGTTTGTATAGCTGTACGGCCTGGTACTTGAAACTTGGGATCCATTGCCTGGCAGAACTCTCTGAATGCCTCATGCTCAACCTGTACATGTAAATTGCATTCTTTCATTATTGTAATTATTTTACAATTTACATTTTATAATTGCATACTAATTATCATGTAGCAATGTACAGCCATTTTTATTTATTCTTATATTGATTCAATGAAATGAATAACATTTAACAGTTTTGCTATTTTAGCTGCCATGTGTACAAATTTTAACTGTTTTAAGTACTCTAACAATTATTTTTCTCAAGCCCTGTCCTGTCCCATAACAAAATTAGTGATACTGCTGCCCATATTAATACACATAAAATTATAATGAAAAAGTTTTGTTTTACAATTTAATGTTCGTAAGGTTATGGTACTACATTTATGATATGTCACATGTGTCTTTATGTGACTTTTTGTTTATATGTTCTAAGAAGTAGTAACTACTAAGAAATAAATAATACATTATTACTTACCAACGACGTGGAAACAACAGTTTTCGCTATGAATCGTGTTAGAGCTTGCATTCTAGAAATATTTTCAGCAGACGTGTGCAGAATATTTGTGTTTATTAAGTTTATTACCAAACATATCGGTAATTTTCCTCGAGGCAGAAGAGTTGGAAGCTGGCAACTTGGTTGATTTACTGGATGCTGCCGCTACTTTAGTCTTCTCTTTCTCTTCCATGGCATCATTTTCTTTCTTGTGGCAAGCTTTTAAATGCCGTTTTAGATTTGTGGGATTCCTTCCCACGAGAGTATGTCGCATCTCTTACCGTCGTTAGTCACCAAACATTCACTTTTGATTAAATCTATACGGTACGTGAAATAATCCCAAACATCACTCAATTTTAGGCGTCCACTAACTCCACCAACACCACTTCCTGCTGTTGTCATTGTCAACTTTCAACGTTAATTAATTGTATTATTTTTATGACTTATATTATCGCCCAGTTGATGCGCATGCGTGATCATCAAAGAAATTAGGTCATAATAATTTCTTAGAATAGACCGAAGTACCGGAAAAGAACGATAAATGGGGATTTTAGTTTTTATTTCTTTGGGGAGTTTTAGTTTCAGTTTTTATTCAGTCTTTTGTCTACCAGATTTAGTTTTCGTCTAGTTTTAGTCTTGCTGCTAATTTTAGTTTTAGTTTTAGTTCTCGTTGACGAAAAGGTCAACATTTTCGTTGACGAAGGTTTTAGTTTCAGTTTTCGTCGACGAAAACAACACTACACATAATGCTTGCCAACAACATAAATGCGGCGGTCCTAAACCCTGAGAATCGTAAGCTTTGCCGGGGTGGCGCCGAAGTGATAGCGAGTCGAAGTAGGGAAAAATTCCACCCCTCCCTTGGGAGGTCAACAAAGCTTCTAGAAGCGACCACTCCTGGAGGGCTTCTCAGCTTTTACGTCCCCTAGGGGGCGAGAGAGCTGAAGGGGTTTCCCGGGAAGCCCCATGAAAAGCACAGGCTCGGGACTGCTATCTTCTTCCACATGTAGGATTAAATGGCAATGTTACACTTTATAGGTAATTTAGTGCACGATTTTGTTATGTGAAAGCCTGCAATGAAAAATTATGAAGAAATGTTTAGATGGTGAAAAAATCTGTAACTTAAAATCAGTTTTATTTATAACAATTTTTAAAAACGCAAACGCTGGTGAACAAAAAAAAATTTTTAAAGCCGAAAGTTGTTTTTAAAAATTTAAAGTTTAGGAAAGCTTATTATCAAATCTCTTGAGAAAATGATTTAGGAAATGCATTAAACTACAGTACTTTCTCTCTTGCCTTTGACCGAACAAATATACACTGATGACATCAAATGATAAACTGTGTAGTTTGTGTCACTTTCTCTGCACATGAGACTGAGTGAACATGAGACTGAGGGAACATGATACTGAGGGAGCATGAGACTGATGGACCATGAGACTGAGGGAACATGAGTCTGAGGGAAAATTAGACTGAGGGAACATGAGACTGAGGTAACATGAGACTGAGGTAACATGAGACTGATGGACCATAAGACTGAGGAAACATGAGTCTGAGGGAACATTAGACTGAGGGAAAATTAGACTGGGGGAACATTAGACTGAGGGAACATGAGACTGAGGGAACATAATTTATCTTAAATCATTATTGTTCTAAATTCATTTTTTAAATCCTCTTCGGCTGAGTAAAAGATCTTTATCCAGAGAAATTAAAAAACTATCTACTAAAAAACCATCTTAAAATGATTCTACACCAGGGAATGCTGATTGGGCACGATCGTTAAATACTACACTATTTACTATTTAGATCCTGATGTGTCATATTATCACGTATTGCTGAACCAACCATGGTCTTGACTACGTCTAGCATGAAAATGCTTGACTTTTCCTACAAGATTCATGGTATGTTTGTCGTAAAGCACCAACACCTTCACTAGTCTCTTATCATGTGGCTCATTTTGTTAAGATTGTATTTGTTTACATACTTGCGCCCTCTGTGCTCGACTTGTCTCTAATGAATCCATCACAACTATAAATGAATTGATTCTGAACTTGTCTCTAATGAATCCATCACAACTATAAATGAATTGATTCTGAACTTGTCTCTTGGCTTAAGGTTCTCTAAAGCAAAGTTTTCACCATCACTTAGATCTATACGCCCTTTTTAAATCCTTTATATTAACTCGTGGTGTCTGGTTGGGACCTTGATTGCCGAAAGAAAAAACTTTAGATTGATTTTTAACCCATTTCCTCATAAGCCAGCGAGCTGAAATTTTGCAAGCAGACTCGTGCCGATGATAAAAATGATGTTTCAAAATTTGAGATCGATCGAATGTACTGTAATTAAAATATTGAATTATTAGATTATTTTTTTATCTCTATGTATCATGTTAATTTTTGAGATAGAGTGTCATGTGCGAATGATATTGAATGACCTTTTTAGCGCATTTTCGAGAAGTCGAATGCGCTATTGCACCCGTTTTGTCCGTCCGTCCGTCCGTCCGTCTGTCATCACCCTTGATCTCTGCATCCATAAGTCCTAGACCCATGAGATATATAAGTTTTTTGTATGTCCTGACCTGCCATTTATGCATCAACACTCAGTTACTCGATCCGTTAAAAAAAACCCGTTAAAACTACCAAAAAATATTTCGAATCGAGAGGTAACACTAGCGCAGGGAACGGCCGCCATTGCCGGAAGTCGAATATATAGTTTTTCAAGCATTGAAGAGTGTTGCGAAAGCGTGCAAAAGAATTAGTTTCTTTTTTAGTTGACGTCATTAGAATATGTGTAAAAGTTTAGAGAGTTTGACGTCATCATTTGTGGTGACTTGTAGTTAGATTAAAAGGAAACTTTTTTTTTTAATGTAAAGAAATGCCTTTTAAATAAAAAAAATGTCAGGTATATTCATTACACAAGAAAATTCATAAAAATATGTCTAAAATCTAAACACAATTACTGATAACTACATAATGCTGATATCTAACATAAGTACTGATACATAATACGAAAATGCGCTAACACGTCCTGAATTCCAATAGGGACCAGGCTTAACATGATTTTTTTTTATTACTGTCCTTTTGTGTGTGCGACCCGTATTATATTGACGATACTTGTGTAAAATATATTCCCGATCTGTAAATGCAAATGCTATTAATTGCTAATCTGTCTGGCGGTGCGCACTATGTTAAACATGCTTTTATAACCCTTTCCCGTGATCAAATCGTGCTGAAATTTAGCAGGCAGACTTTAGAACTAAAAAGAATCGTTTATATTAACTCGTGGTGTCTGCTTGAGCACTTGATTGCTTTCTTGCCGAAAATCTTTGGATCGATTTTTAACCCACTTCCTCGTAAACTAGCGAGCGGAAATTTTCCAGGCAAACTCGTGCCGATGATAAAGCATTGCATTTTTATATTACTTTGCTTTATCTCTATGTATCATGTTAATTTTTGATAGAGTGTCGTGGTGTGTATTATATTGAACAACCTTTCCTATCACGCAATAAGGTGCGCATTACATTTACAGTACTTTAAAAAAATATATTCACGATCGGTGCGCAGTATATTAAACGTGTTTTACGAGACATAACTAAAATTTTGCATTTTTGGATTGTCTTTCGCTGCGTATTATAATGAACATCGTTAAGGTATGTCTCGTATGTAAAGGATTTATAGTCAAAAACTTTATTTTTTGTGGGTTTTTGAAAATTTATATTTACTTTTCTTTCAATCAAAATCTTCTTCGTCATGATTGTTATGCCTTCTTGTATGTCTGGTTTTCTTTTAATCTACAAAACTTAATTTTTCGTTTCTATTTCTTTTAAATGGTCAAAAATATCACTGGAACATTTATAAAACGCATTACTGTCCATCTAATGACGTCATCACTGTCCATCTAATCACGTCATTACTGTCCATCTAATCACGTCATTACTGTCCATCTAATGACGTCATTACTGTTCATCTAATCACGTCATTACTGTCCATCTAATTACGTCATTACTGCCCATGTGTGTGAAGATGATGAAAACAAATTATACATTTCTTGAATAATGCAAAAATAAAAAATCTGCGTCTAAACCAGTGGTTCCCAAACTTTTTTTTACCCGTGGACCCCTTTTATACCCAAAATTTGCCCACGGACCCCCAAGTGAAAGCAATACATAAATGTATATTATACAAATTTGCTAATAAAAAAACCCATTTTGTTGAAGAATTATTTATTTAAATTTAACTTTTGTCAAATTTCATTTTAAAAAAATTAATGACTTGGATGAACTTGATGAGATTTATGTCCGCTCAATTTTTGTGAGTAGCAAACGCAATCCCTGCGAGTACTAATGTCTATTGGGTTTCTTTTGTTTCTGAAGCTAAAAGTAAAGCCTCGTTTCCTGAAAAAGTGGACTCGTCAAGCTGTAGAGAAAATTCAGATGTTTTTGAGTATTCACATGAAGAATTTTCAACACACTGAGCCATTTCGGTAATCCTTCTTTGGACTGAATTATTGCTCAGTGGAATTCTTTTTGTGATATTGAAAGCTCGTTTGTGCAAACCTGCAGTGCCTATCACCTTACCTAAAGCTTAGATATTCTCCTTATGAGTTGTTGAAGTGATGGTGTTTTCAAGTGTTTCTTGGACGCTTTAAAAAAACGTTACCTCTCTATTTGTTTTATCACTTTAGATTTTTATTAATTGTTCTCTAAGATTGTAAAGTTTCATAGTATTATTCGACAAAGTTTTATTTCAAAGTAAAAATATTAATAAAAATACTTTTTTCCTGGTGATGAAATAAAGCCATACTTCAAATATTCAACACTTTACTGTCTACATTCTTTCTTGGGTTCACTCAACTTTTAAAAGGGCACAAAAATATAAGAATTTTAAATTTTTAAAAAGTATTTGTTTGCTGACTTGATTCGGGTATTTTGAATCGAAAATCATATCAAATGAGGTATCAGTGGAAAGCTGAATTCTTCCTTCTTTAAATAAATATGACTTACCGACACGTCAAAATTTACCCAACCTTACAATCATCATCATTTCCGTTAAAAGATTGTATTTTATGAACTACATATGGGGTCCCCGCCTTCTCACGCATCAAACTTGACACACCTTTCAATTAACCAAGCATTTTGATTGGTTACAGCTGTGGAAATATCTCAGTTTTTTTCCTGTTTCTAGGTCAAACAACACGCTAAACCTTCCGCGGACCCCCAGATGTAGTTCAGGGACCCCCAAATGAATTTTAATTGTCCACGGACCCCCTAAACGGTTCCGCGGACCCCTGGGGGCCCGTAGGGACCACTTTGGGAATCACTGGTCTAAACTAAAAAAACAGTCAACTGCTTCTCTGCAAACGAAACTCGGCCATCCTTTCCAGCACATTTTTGTTAAGCTATTGCTGCCACGGGTGAAATCCTGATGTTACTTTAAAAAAATATATATTAAAAAACCGCTACATTTTTGGGGCCATTCAGTTCACTTAAACCTTTAGAAAACAACAAACAAACAACAACGAAATAAAAGTAATTAGAATAAAGTCAATACGACGTCTGGACGAGTTTATACATATTTGTGTTGATTTTAATGTCAAAACATTGTGCAAGTACATAAAAGTATCTCAAACATAATTATTTTCATATACTGATCATCCTCCCACAATAAGTATCTATATTTTTTGCAAACGTAATTCAAAGTTGAACTGGTTGAGAAATAACCGTGGAGAATATCTATCAGATCTCAAAAGCTTCTTTTCTTGCTGAAAGGAACAACTTTTTTTTTTATTACTTAGAATATTTAATTTTTGCTCGCCAGTTCAACTAACACACACACAGACTGCAAACTCATATAAATAAAGGGATCTAATTTGTTTGACCAATCGTTGTGGATCATCTAATTTGTTTGACCAATCGTTGTGGATCATCTAATTTGTTTGACCAATCGTTGTGGATCATCTAATTTGTTTGACCAATCGTTATGGATCATCTAATTTGTTTGACCAATCGTTGTGGATCATCTAATTTGTTTGACCAATCGTTGTGGATCATCTAATTTGTTTGACCAATCGTTGTGGATCATCTAATTTGTTTGACCAATTGTTGTGGATCATCTAATTTGTTTGACCAATCGTTGTGGATCATCTAATTTGTTTGACCAATTGTTGGGATCATCTAATTTGTTTGACCAATCGTTGTGGATCATCTAATTTATTTGACCAATCGTTGTGCATCATCTAATTTGTTTGACCAATCGTTGTGGATCATCTAATTTGTTTGACCAATTGCTGGTATCATCTAATTTGTTTGACCATTCGTCGTGGATCAACGTTTTTCTTTGACCAATGTCCTTTGGTAAGATATTTTATCAGACCAACCATTTACAATCATCTGCCTTATTCGTACAATTGAGCAAATACTCTATTTAAAGGAAAACATCAAAGAATAATCGCGGTCAAACTCAATGCCAAGTCAAAAAGAAAAAAAAAGCTTGTCCAGTAATCTCCCTCTCCAATAGTTTTCCCCTCCTTCAATTTTTATTCCCTCTTTAAAAATAAGAAATTGTAGACCAGGAAAATATAACGGAGATGGACTGAGGAATAATAAAAGAGAAGATCCAATTACAGAGGTGGCTATGTATATATTCATGACAGTGTAATGCTGTAAACTAATAATTTATGCTCTAAGTAGTCTATATTTTTCAATATTTTGTTAATTAAAAATGTTGACGTAATTGCTGTTATATGTCCGCCAACAACTACAATTATTTATCTACGAACCCAAAAATAACAATGAATGACAAATATATTTTATTTAAAAAAAAATACTTTGCAAACGTATAACCAGTTAAGGGTTGTAGCAGATATTAAGATCGTATGAGCAGTGGCGTCACTAGGGGGTGCGGTGGGGGCGGGCCGCCACGGGTGACACCATAAGGGGGTTGACACCAAAATGTAAAATTCTGTATGTGCCCGTTATTTGGCATTGAAAAACTAGGAGGAGTTGAATGGGTTAAGTCATGAGGGGTTGACACAATGAGCTACTGCCCCGGGTAACAGCAACCCTAGTGACGCCTCTGCATGTAAGGATGTGGGAATGCCATAGTTAAACAACATTTTGACCGATAATTCAGTCACTCTCCCATCACTGATCCATCACCACAATTGAAACCCTGCATCAGTTGTTTTTTTTAAAATCAAATAAAAGCGTAAGAATAGCAATTCGTTGATGGAATCGTCAAGTCACCGTACTAATAGAAGAACCCGAATAAAAATGTCGTCAGTCCTGCTACGATAATCGCCGCCACGGCAGAAACCATTTTGGCTTTTGGGTCCTCGCCGATGTCCTTCATCTTCTTCTTGATGAGCAGCTTCTCCTCGATGGTCAGTTTGGGTTTTGGCCGGTCGTCGATGCCGCACAGCCAGTTGTATAGCACACGGCCCACACCTTTCTTTTTCAGACCCCTGGCAACTGGGGAAAAGATTGCGGGAATTGTAGTTTACTCGGTTCACATCATTGGCATATCACATAACCAAAGGTTGAAAATTGAAGTTCGAATAATAAATACTTAGATCGCGGTCCATTCATGTAAAAAAACAAAACAAAAGCAGATCTTTACCATTGGGACAACTAAATATTAAGAGACCTGAAGAATGGACATTTATTATAGTTAATTGAAATTCATTCAGTCGTCTGCTGTGATGGATCCAGGGAAACTAGTTTTTAAATTGTGGCGATTTTAGCATACTTGAGATAAATAAATTGGAAAAAAAAACACAACAACAAACAATAAATCACAACATGAGTTAAATTAAATTCCAAACAAGGTCTGGGGGCGGGGCGGGGGGGGTCAGTAGTTATAATCATTCTGATTTCTTATGACCATGCATCTGCATCGCAATGTTACAGTTACAGCAACTGAATACCCAACACAGTCTTCTGAGCATATTTTGTCTGTGCCAGCAGCTACAATCTGGAAACTGATTATCTTAAACCCTCAGTGGTATCTAATGAGCCCAATAAATATTGTACTCATTTTAATTTAATCTCTACAGATTTTGATTCTGTACTTTACAAAAATAACAACTGTTCTAAAAGCAGTGGTTGTTTTAAACATAAGTAAATCATTGTCATGACTCTGTTGTTTTGCTTGTCCCCCTTAGCTAAATTTATCCAGTGTTGTGCTGAGCTCAGCGTCATGACAACATGGAGGGATAACTCTACCGGACACCTACTTTTCATCTTGACGACATCCTCAGCCTCGTCCTCCACGCCGAAATCATCTTCTGAGTCGGTTTCCACGGGGTCAAGGGGGTCATTTCGTGTCCACCACGTGACTCGGCGAATCTTAAAAGTTGATTTAAAAAAAAGGATTATTTTGGAACTTTGAAAGAATTTTTAAAAAAAACATTTCTTTAAAATATGTTAAAAATATTGTACAATCTTGGACATTTAATTAGAAGCTTGTTAAAACTGCAAAAAGATTCAAATAAAATCAATTTCCAAATACTATAATACAATATTTTATTTATTAAAAAGGCATTGTTTCATAGACCTATTAAAATGTTTAATTTACAGTCATATAACATAAAGGTCTAGTTAATGAAACTGCTAGACCGTTGCGTAGCAAGGATGTTTTCTTTACAATTAAAGCTGGTAATTTAACACGTAGCTTGCACTACAAGCAGTTTTAAAAAATCGTGTAACGAACCTTCTCTGGTGGCCGCGGTGTGGTCAGCAGTGAGATGACCACAGTGGTGATGATGGACACACCCGACAGAATGATGGCGAAGTGGAGGAAGTGAACTTCTTTAAGAACCGCTGGCCTGGTGTCTTCCTCGAAACTACCACAGTTGGGGGCGGCGTACGTGAACTCGAGAACCATTCTGACCAGTCCAACAATTTGACTGATTATAAGACCCCAGAAAGCTCCCTGGTGATCATGGTGGGGGTGGGGGTAATATTGGGAATTTCAATCTTGACATTATTTTAAAAGTTCATCAACTTCTGCTCTAACGAAAAACACACATTTCTAACTAGCCGGTTATAGTTTTGGTAAGATATTATATTTTAATGACACATGGCGCTTCAGAAGTTAGTTGCCAAACCATAGCCTCAATAGAATCAACGTGTATTTAGAATTGTAATAAAGTTGGGGGTCGGGGGGTCAAGTGGAATGCAGATATTCGGTCCATTACATTACTTTACATATCATAGAACCAGTAAGAACCTTAATTGTGACCATTAGAGAAGAAATACTACAACATTTACCAAGTTCACTGTAGTGATGCAGTAATCTAATAAGTTGACCATTCAAAAATTGGTGGATTGTTCACTCACCGCTTCGGTCGTCCTCTTCCAGAATAAAGCAAGTAGAAATACCCAGCACCAAGGCGGGGATATGCAGGATGAGATCGTTTGTAAGTAGGTCCACAGTTGTCCCCCTTGTGAGCTCTCCATGATCGGAATCCACACAACGCTGGGGTTTAAAATATTTTATATGTTAAAGATTTCATTTTAAAATCCGAAATACACTGTAACTAAACTCG
The DNA here is from genome assembly GCA_002072015.1 of Radix auricularia. Classification (NCBI taxonomy): domain Eukaryota; kingdom Metazoa; phylum Mollusca; class Gastropoda; family Lymnaeidae; genus Radix; species Radix auricularia. Next base: position 186,958 of record MUZC01004471.1, on the reverse strand, counting down.
CATTAAATTGAAATCCGAATAATGTTTGTCACGCAAGTGTTTTTGAAACGATTTCTTGGAAATTGGAGGGGTTTTTGGGGAATTTTAAAAAATAAATTTCTTTATTTCTAGAGCGATTAGCCTGGATAAAGAACTTGGAATTATTGTGAATATCTAGATTTGAACCCAAACCCACCTGAGACCAATCAACACTAACACACAGACCCTCCCGACGATCATCAACTCCGCCTGTGGCGCCCTCTTCCTGAACCGCCTCCAGATGTCCATCGTGAACATGGAGCTGGCCGAGTTGAAGATGGAGGTCAGCGAACTCATGAGAGCAGCAAGTAGGGCGGCCAGCATGATGCCACGTAGACCTGGGAGACATTCAGAAATAAGGGGAACACGGACATAATTAGTATGTTTATTGTTTTAATATCGAGATAAGAATATGAATTGTCAGAGGCGTCACTAGGGTTGGTGTCACCCTGGGCGGTAGCTCATGGTGTCACCCGGGGTGGTAGCTCCTGGTGTCACCCCGTCATGATTTAACCCATAGAACTCCTCCTAGTTTTTCAGTGCCAAATAACGGGAATATATAGAATTTTACTGTCTGGTGTCACCCCCCTGATGGTGTCACCCGGGCGGCCCGCCCCCACCGCACCCCCTAGCGACGCCACTGTAAATTGTCCAAATAAAATTTTAAAATAAATTTAATATGCGTCTACAAATGTATTATGGGCGCGGTGGTCGAGTGGCATCGCACTCGACTGGTGTACCGAGAGTCGCGGGTCCGAGTTTCAGTGAAGAAGGCAGGGCATTTTTCTTATGGCTAAGGGCGTCCCTGGGTCCACCCAGCTTCAAATTGGCACAAGACATCAGTTGGCGAGGTAAAGGCGCTGGGCATTGTTCTAGCCACATAATCTCCCCGTATGCAGTGGCAATAAAAACTTTTAAACACTACTGATCTAAAAGGGGAACTTTACTTTAATTAACTTAACTTTATATATGTATTTCGATTCTGGCCTGAACAAAAACACACAAAAAAGTTAATATCAATTTTTTTTTTCCGGATAATTTAATTTCATAATCTCAAGTTTTCTCTCTGCTTTCGTAAAGTTTGTATTCTTTCATGAATGTGTTAATTCATTAAAAAAAAACATTTAGCCAATAGTCCCATAATTTAAACAGTGAATTGTCGGCTTCCATACATCCATCCTTAAAATTAATGATTGGTGGAGATTTGACGCCACGACTTGTTTTATTTTGTTAATTATTTTGTTATAATAAATCCAAGAGACCTATTTAAAGAAAGCCACATAAATATGGCAAAACAAATTAAGATGGAGTCATTCCCTTTTTAAATCCGTTATATTAACTTCACCGTCTTGTCTCTGGTGATCTCTTAATTTTTGGGCCTAAAAAAGTAAATAAATAATGACCCACTTTACAAGATGATATCGAGCTTAAATTTTGTACATAGACTTGTGTCACCTAACGATGCATTTTATCAAAATTTCAGATCGATCGAATGTACCTTAATTAAATTAATGCACTTTTAGTTTATCGCTATGTATCTCTTTGTCGCCGTCTGCTATATTTGACCTCCACGGGTCACAGGAATTCACTCCAGCCATCGATGACCACATCCCCGTGTTTTAAGGCAAAGGGAGTTCAGCCTGTAAATGTTTGTTGCGTGGTGCGTATTATGTTGAAAATAATCAATACTTTTAATTATGTCTCATATGTAAGGGACTTAAATTCAAAAACTTTGCTTTTACGGGTTGTTATTTTTTTCTTTTTGAGATGTGGAGCTACTGACCTGATGAATGTGGGTAAAATATACGAGGTGTAATTGTCTTTATGCTAATTTGTCTTCGTAATGCTGCTTTGGTTATATTTTTTTACACATTTCATTGCGCATAAAACATACTACTAGAATCGACTTCATTTTTCTTTTGTTCCATGTATTTCTAGCATTAAAATCCTAACAACGGGTGAAAATACACCGCCGCAAACTTTATAATTTCAATGAGGGTAACAACTGGTCTGTCTTCTGCTGTCAGTGGAATCTCAATCTCGCTATGGCTTGTGAGCCGTCAGCGCGATATGAATAACTTCATAGTCCAGCATGGAAGGTTGAGTGGCCAGCTTAGCCGTTAACAGTGAAATCACTTACAGAAGCTAACGAGAATTATTTTACCTTGCGGCATCCTACGCATGACTAAGAGAGGGTAGGCAATGTTTGAACAACCAGCCTCGTTTCCACAGAAAGCCTTGCACGTAGCGGGGTCAGCGCATGCAATCTCATCTGCAAAAGTTTGATTGGACCGTTAGTTCATAGCAGTTCAATTAAAGTTGGATAAATGAAGCGTATTTTTAAAAATCAAAATTTTTTCAACAGGTAAACATTTTCCGGTTAACTAGATCGTTGGGGTAGGTCTTTAAGGACACAGTCATACAAATAATAATTCGGAGTTCAGTTTGGTGACAAGTCATCTGAAAATGTTTTAAAATTTTATATGATCATAAATCAATTTTTAAGGCCAGAAAATTTATTCGCATTTTAAAATGTGGATGTGGATAATCTGTCAGTTACAACCCAAATTCCCAAGGTTTTGGGTTCCGAATTAAACGCCTCCGAAGACCGTATGGGGCCGTGGAACTTTAGTCGCCTGCTCATTGGTTTAGGTCAGATACTCATTGGTTTAGGTCAGGTACTCATTGGTTTAGGTCAGGTACTCATTGGTTTAGGTCAGGTACTCATTGGTTTAGGTCAGTGCTCATTGGTTTAGGTCAGGTACTCATTGGTTTAGGTCAGGTACTCATTGGTTTAGGTCAGGTACTCATTGATTTAGGTCAGGTACTCATTGGTTTAGGTCAGGTACTCATTGGTTTAGGTCAGTGCTCATTGGTTTAGGTCAGGTACTCATTGGTTTAAGTCAGGTACTCATTGGTTTAGGTCAGGTACTCATTGGTTTAGGTCAGTGCTCATTGGTTTAGGTCAGGTACTCATTGGTTTAGGTCAGGTACTCATTTGTTTAGGTCAGGTACTCATTGGTTTAGGTCAGTGCTCATTGGTTTAGGTCAGGTACTCATTGGTTTAGGTCAGATACTCATTGGTTTAGGTCAGGTACTCATTGGTTTAGGTCAGGTGCTCATTGGTTTAGGTCAGTGCTCATTGGTTTAGGTCAGTGCTCATTGGTTTAGGTCAAGTACTCATTGGTTTAGGTCAGTGCTCATTGGTTTAGGTCAGGTACTCATTGGTTTAGGTCAGGTACTCATTGGTTTAGGTCAGGTACTCATTGGTTTAGGTCAGCCACTGCGTTGTTTAGATCAGCCACTACTTTGTTTAGGTCAGCCACTGTTTTGTTTAGGTCAGCCACTGTTTTGTTTAGGTCAGCCACTGTTTTGTTTAGGTCAGCCACTGTTTTGTTTAGGTCAGCCAATGAATTGTTTAAGGTCAGCCACTGCTTTGTTTAGATCAGCCACTGCTTTGTTTAGGTCAGCCACTGCTTTGTTTAGGTCAGCCAATGAATTGTTTAAGGTCAGCCACTGCTTTGTTTAGGTCAGCCACTGCTTTGTTTAGGTCAGCCACTGCTTTGTTTAGGTCAGCCACTGTTTTGTTTAGGTCAGCCAATGAATTGTTTAAGGTCAGCCACTGCTTTGTTTAGGTAAGCCACTGCTTTGTTTAGGTCAGCCACTGCTTTGTTTAGGTCAGCCACTGCTTTAAGCCACTGCTTTGTTTAGGTCAGCCACTGCTTTGTTTAGGTCAGCCACTGCTTTGTTTAGGTCAGCCACTGCTTTGTTTAGGTCACCCACTGCTTTGTTTAGGTCAGCCACTGCTTTGTTTAGGTCAGCCACTGCTTTGTTTAGGTCAGCCACTGCTTTGTTTAGGTCAGCCACTGCTTTGTTTAGGTCAGCCCCTGCTTTTTTTAGGTCAGGTACCCGTTTCTTTGGGTCATGTACCCGTTTCGTAGGTCAGGTACTCGTTTCTTTAGGTCGGGTACGTGTTTCTTTATTTAGGTCAGGCACTGCTTTGTTTAGGTCAGGTTATTGTTTGGCAGCGACAGTTTTCAGTTGTTGTTTTTTCCCGCATTGGACACCTCGTTGCGTGACTTGCGATGAAACTACCACGGGGGCTAGAATGAGTGCAGATGTATAATCTATTGTAATATTTTTTAGTTTGTTTTGTGTAGTTGTAGCGGCATAATTTGATCTGTTGTCGTGTATGTCATCAAATATTCTACACCTATTCAGGGGCCGTCACCCGTGCGTAAGACTCCAACTTTAGTCAAGTTCAAAATAATTTTTAAGCATGAGTTCATCGGGCTTGCGTACGTGTTGATTTTTTAAGGTAGTTTGGGCGGGGGTATTAATGTACATTTTTTTTACAGACTGTTGATTATCGACTCCACAGTGACTTACATTTATTCTTGTTCCCTATTCGTGTTCTAGGCCCAGCATGAATGTGACAGGTGTTTTTTTACACAATCAACCTATGTTAAGTTGTCTCTATCTCTGTATCAATCAACATTCATTTGTGCCTCGCTTTTCACCGTTATTCCAGTTAATAAAACAACAGCTAGGTGTTATACCTACCATTCGTTCCGTGAGTGCTGCGATTTCTGATTGCTCTAAGTCTGTTCATTCAGTTTTTGTTTGCTAACATGAACTGCGATTCAAATAAATCCACAGCAAAGCACACACGCTTCGATGATTTATTTTTTTTAAAAACACCCTGTACATTTTTTGACAATTGGCGCTCGTCCAAAATCTGAATTCAAATACGACTTGCAGGTAGTTTTAAAGATAAACACTGTTACCACAGAATAGCAAGAGCTGAACATCTATTAGATAAGTTAAGTTTTAACTCTTTTACTCTATGATCTTGTTTGACATAATGGACGTCCCTGATTGATGTTCGTCTTCAAATTTCAACCAATGTCCACAGCCCAACTCTCCAAATGTTCAGGTACGTAATAATATCTCTAGATGGGTACCTAATATCTCTAGATGGGTACCTAATATCTCTAGATGGGTACCTAATATCTCTAGATGGGTACCTAATATCTCTAGATGGGTACCTAATATCTACATGCACTAAAATATTCACCGGCGACAAAATAATGTTGGGTAACTAAATAGTTTTGGCCACCATTATATTGCCGGGCTTCAAAACGTTGTCATGAGGTACTTTTTTTAAAAAAAAGTATTAGAATGTGCTAAAATTTTGAAGGATTTTTTTTCTTTTACCAGGGAAGAGTATCCGGCTTATCATTCCTGGAACTATCCAGAGGAAAAATGGCAGAATTTTCAGGGCGGCGGCAAATACGGAACCACCTTTACTGTGGCTGATATTCTTGGCGGACAGACAACGTTGGACCATAATCTGTTGGAGAAAAATTTAATTTTATTTAGGCAGAAGTATTGGGCTTTAAAGGCGGCAATTTCGTCTAATTAATGTTTTCTATTCAATTAAATGAATGTAAATATCAAGGAGGTTTGATTACATAGAGGCGACGGCTGCTATCAGGTGGCTGCTAGCGGCTGAAGCCAGTGGGCGAAGCCTATCGCCATATTGCTTGACTCAAAACATTCCTCCCGTGAGGGCAGCTTTCATTACGATATTAGTCTTCTCAAGCTGGTAACGACTCCAATGAGCTTCGTATTCTGCCATCACGTGTTTTTGTGTTAAGTCTCCTAAGGCCCTAGTTCCTTTCTGGTGGTCTAGATATTATAATGGGTCAATTACAAAACGCTGTAATTTATGTAAAGTTATATATAAAATCAGCTGATCGAGACCTACAAAGCCATATATAATGCGCTATATCGAAATTAAGCACTACAGATTTGCAGAGCACTGACTTATTAGTTCTACTATACATAACTATAAAGAACGTACAAAAAGGTCATAGATTTATTTAAAACATCATAGAAAACGACGTTAATTGCATTCGGCAATCCTTAAAATCCCGTCCAAAATTATTTTGTGTGTGATGTCACACGGAAACGTATATATATATATATA
>MUZC01004471.1:156296-159260 GCA_002072015.1 Radix auricularia | reverse complement strand
TACTGCTAAATAACCTGCTTATAACACATTAATTATCTACACAAGAATGACTTCAAAAATGTTTCTATCAGTACAACCGTACTTCCCGGCAGATTGTAGCATCAACCTGCTCATAAGACACTTATAATTTCACATACACAAATCAGGGGGAACAATTTCGCTTAATCATAACTTTTTTTACAACCTGTACAACTTAGCCCATCCTCATCATAATAATTCAAAATTTGACACGCAAAACAACAAGAATTTAACCACAACATGCTTAACACAAGCATGTTACACATTTCTACAGAGTTATAAAAGAGAAAATTAATTGTACTTTACACACAAACACAAAACAATCAATTTTTGCCTGACCTTAATTAAGCCGCCATAGCCATCTGACTTCCCATGCCCTGGTAGACTTCTGGTATCCAAGGAGTCTCATAAAATTGTCTATAGTGTCTTTTATCAGTTCTACAATCGTACCATAAGAGTTTGTCCCAAACATGAATGGAACGGTTCTCGGCTTGTGACATGGTGGCGAGCTTCTCTTGCTTCTTCTGGGTTGACCTCACCTTCTTGATGACACTGTATCTGACAGTTGGACGATGCGGTTGCCCAAGCAATTTTTCTGACGTGTTGTCAACCCGGTTGATATTTTTCTGCGGTGACAGACCGAGTATTGGGTCATTCTGTCCCGACGTGACCCATGTCACATTGCTTGTCATGGTAACGCCAGGAGTGTCCACTAGGCTGTTAGCTAGGCCAATGACAGGCAAAAACCCCGAGCTCCAAAGAGTTATTCTGCAACGTAGTTTGTTTGTGTTAGGCGACACTCACGAATCACAACATGGAGTTGCCATGTCAGGCGACATGTCAAGTTGTGTAATGGCCCGTTGAATTACACATGTCGTAGTTGGTAACTGGACACTGGTTGTCGTTGTGGGACTCTCATCATCCCGTCTCAAGGCTTCTGCTGTCAGTGGCTCTACTGACATCTACTCCGAGGTCGATTCTTACTCATTGTCAATTAGCTCCCGTTGGAACTGTCGGAACGTTTGATGACTGTTCGCATGAGAACGTTCTATGCGCTGACAGAAAGCAGACACTACGAAATTGGCACTAGGTTTTACCCAGTCAGACTTATCGCTGTACGTTGACTCGATGGGTTGCCTCCATCGTCATTAATCTGTCTATCGGGAACACATCATACGGGTAGGTGACTTGGCGAACAAACTACATTTTGTTTTCTGCTACATCCTCTGTGTTACGATCTCTTTGGAAGCGTTGCCAATTACTTTGAAGACTTCAAGGCTTAACTACTCCTGGGAGACGCTGCAAGGTTGCATCCCGCCACTGGCCACCACCGCTGCCACCATTTGTGAAGCTCCTGGGTTACTCTTAGGTTAATTGTCTCTATGTACTTGCACTCTAGTTCTCCATCTGCACACACTTGGTTACATTTTAAACACCAACTCAACGACTAAAGAACAACTTCAATATCCCTTTATTTCCTTCTTTGTTTACTATCATTCTCTACCTAAGGTTACACCTCTCCGTCCGTGTGTGTGTCTACTTCTCTGTCCCTCCGTCTCTGTCTATCTGTCTCAGTCCGAGCGTTCCTCCATTCCAGGCTCCGCCCCCCAGACTCCCAACCCCAACTGTCCGAAAGTCAACTGTCAATCAAATTGTACCTCCCCTTAGATAAGACGGGGGTAGGTGGGTGTACCCCGTCATGGTCAGTAATCCCCCCTTTTCCTCGTCGGCTCCTGTCATCTACCTACAGCTACCGTCTTCAAAGCCTCGTTCGCAGTTCTTATGTCCTTTGATTCCCAAGTTCGCACCTCTGGTCATCTGGACTCGCCCGTTAGTCCAGCGGCACCTCAAAGGCCAAACTTATTCTAGCGCCCTAACCGCCCTAAATTCCTCACAATATTAACTGTTCTTTATCAATGTTAATAAAGAAACGTGTTTGATGTTCTAATACTTCTTTAGTAGGTTACATGATATTATACACGAATATATTCTTGCAAGGACATTCAACTCATCAACGCATTCTTTTATTTTCTTTATAAATCAATTCATGGATAAATACATTTCTCGTTGTATATTTTGCTCTAAAAATAGAACAACGTCTTCTGAATTCCACCCACTCATATTTTTACATCTTCTAGCTCGGCGTTCAGTTCATATCTCCAACTCTCGAAGACAACGTTCTGTATTATCACATCTCTTTGTTCCTGGAAATGAGTGTGCGTTAACTTTTTTTTTTATAAAAGACGAGTTCCCATGAGTTAAGATAGCATAGAAAAGAAAATGATTGCAATGAACTGAGTAAAATTCCAGCATCTGAACTCGTTTTACTTGTTACTTCTTCGGATGTCAATTTTTCCAAAACGCTTGAAATTTTGTAGTATGTTCTTTTCTAAAGTATTTATGCCTACTGTGGTGTTTTATTTACGAGAAAAAAATGAATTTTTCATGTGTTGCCATAAATGTTAATTTTCCATGATTAGACGAATTCAAATTATTTACACATTACTTTATTTGGATAGGCTAACAGCTTTAACGACTAACTGTATTTTAATGAAAGAAAACAAATTAGGGGCCGTCCATAAAGTACGTCACGCTATTTTTGTCAATTTTACCCCCCTCCCCCCTGTCACAAACTGTCACAAAGATCGGACCCCGCACCCCTAAAGTACGTCATACTTTCGTACAAAAATATATTTTATTAACAAAATAATTACAATTTAACATAAAACACCGTGATGTCACACATGGCCTGACACTTCCCTCCCCCCTGTTTAAAACTGTCACACTTTCTTACACCCCCTCCCCCACTGGATCGAGACGTACTTTATGGACGGCCCCTTATGTGTTCTACTTTTATGCAAAAAAAATAAAATTAATTTAATTTTTAGTAGGTAACCTTACAATAATTTTCTTTCAAATGAAATTTAAATTATTATTTGCAAGTTA
>MUZC01004471.1:136296-153796 GCA_002072015.1 Radix auricularia | reverse complement strand
TGCTCCAACATGTCAATGAGATGGTTATGTTGTACATTATTGAAGGCCTTACTGTAGTCTATAATGCACAAGTACAAGTCTAGTTTGACCTCTATGGCTCTTTCTGCTATCATTCTTATCATATATAAAGCATTTCTGGTGCCTTTACCCTTCACAAAATCACATGATTCTTCTGACATTTCCTGGCTGATTTGGTTTCTTATTCGTTTCAAGATCTTTAGAACTTAGCTCAAAAGGCTAATTGTTCCGTGCTCTTCAATTTCCACCGCACCTGGCTTTTTGGGTGGTGCTATAAAGATTGATCTTCTAAGCTCCTCTGGAATGTTTCCTGTGTTGTGTATTGTATCATTCAAAAGTTTTACTACTGTATCTATTCTAGTCTCATCTAATGCCTCTAGTTCTTCTTTTGTTAATCTATCTGGCCCTGGAGATTTGTTGTTTTTTAATTTTACGTATGGCCTCCTTGACTTCTGCACTAATTATGGATGGTCCATCATTGTTGGTTTCAGGTTTTGGTTCTTGTCTACCATTACTATATAAATCTTGGATGTATCCATTCCATCTTCTTATTTACTCTATGTATATAAAATGCCATTTTTTCTTTGATGGGATCATATATTATAGCTTACTATTATCCCCTTGAATAAAAAGATCTGTTATTGGACGAATTATTCTTATTCAGATGATTCTATACTTTTATACTGAGATTTCATACGCAAGTATGATCCCGTTTCATTGTGGAAGCCCATTCGTGATGAAATCCCTTTTTCTGACGTGATCCCATTCATCTGCGGTATCAAATATCCCAATATAATCCTGATGCATTATTGAATCCCCTTCTTGGTCGAATCCCTTTACCCACTATTATCCCGTTTCATAATAGAATCGCATGCTTTGTAGACTTCCTAATTCCAAGACGATCCCATATTTTAATGGGATAATACACCACAGTATGATCCAAAAAGGAAAACTTTTTTTTGTGAAATCCTTTTCCCCGAGCGGATGCAATACTTTGGTTTGGTTCATTTTTGGCAGGGGTCGGCCAACTTTTGGCAGGGGTCGGCCAACTTTTGGCAGGGGTCGGTCAACTTTTGGCAGGGGTCGGTCAACTTTTGGCAGGGGTCGGCCAACTTTTGGCAGGAGTCGGCCAACTTTTGGAAGAGGTCGGCCAACTTTTTTGCCTGTTACCCAAAAATACAAAATATATGTTGACGTTATCCTCGAAGGCGCGGGGTTGTTGCCCACATGACTCTGGCAAAGAAGTTTACGAACTATTATTGGGTTGCACATCTGGAATACTTATCAGACATGAGCATGTGCAGGGGCGGATTAAGACTGCACGGGGCCCCGGGCTGCAATCAAACGGGGGCCCTATCCAGTCAGCGTCCCTTTAAATAAAATCATTGTTAACAGCTAATATAAGGATGTATTTAGATATTAATAATGGAAAAAAAACGAACACGAAGAAATAACTGTTTGAAGTGTTCGCCGGTATGTTACAATTGAGTATGAAAACAAAAACTTTAAATACCACTGCTTGGAATCGAACCCGGGACCACTTGCATCATAAGCCATTACTCTATCCACACGGCCAGCAGAGCTTGTCTAAACGGAGAAATTTTAAAAATATAAACAATAATTTAAAGTATGTTCTATAAGGGAGGCAATTAAATCTAGTTGTAGAGATAATATTTATTACTTTATTATATATCCAAGGGTTCGTGCAAACATTTGTACACTTTTATTATAAAATATAAAAAGTTTGCGGTCCCCCAAACTGTCGGGGGCCCCTGGCTTTAGCCCGTTCAGCCCCCCCCCCTTAATCCGCCATAGAGCATGTGAATGAGAATGAGTTGGAGTTGGACAAAGATTTTCAGGGGAATATACCAATATAATTTAAGCCAGATAAATTATTGCAAACAAAGCGTATCTGACACATTTTTGGATGTCAAATGCTCCAAAGGCTTTAACGTACAACGAGGAGAGCATTAATTTGTGTAGACTACTACTTTTGTGTTCAATACATTCTTTTTTGTGAATTATTTAGATGAAACTAAACGGTATCAAACTACAACTTTGTCATTTGATGATTATTCACACAGCTGTGGGAATAACGTATTCGCTATAGACACAATGACGCATGCGCACTGGTGTCCATTTGAACGATAAAAAGTTATGACCTTAAAAAACGCTAAATTTTCATGAGCGTCGGTAGAGGAGTAGTCAGAACCAGTGGGTCTTATCTTATCTTTAAATTATATGTTACAGACGCTCCTTCTGTACAGAAGATTATTGCGTCCTACGTATTTCTATGGTTTGTGTTTAGTCCTGTAGGCTATCCTTACTAGAGTTTTAAATGATGATTAAGTGTTGGCTTTCCTGGTTTCTTCAGGCAACCCATTCCACGCCCGAATACCGGACGGAAAGAAAGAAAACTTGTATGTGTTTGTTCTTGCATATGGAATAAGAAATGTGTTTTTATCTTTATGTCTATTTGAGGGTTGTATTAAGTTATCTTTGTGTTGTATTTCTAAATTAGAATTAATTGCCTTATGTATAATTACTAATTTACTCTTGGTTCTTCTATCCTCTAGTGTTTCAAGGTTTAATGATTTAACTAATGGTGTTACTCTTGTCTGTTTTGAATATTCTCCAGTAATGAATCTGGCAGCTCTTTTTTGGATTTGTTCTAACTTATCAATATTTTCTTTGGTGGATGGGTCCCATACAGAATATGCATATTCTAGTATAGGTCTCACCAGGGTGAGGTAACATTTTAGTTTTATATCTTTGTTACATTTGTAAAAGCCTAAGGTTTTGTTTGATTTTTTAATAACTTCATTGACATGGGGATTCCAAGATAGTTTCTCATTTATTATGACTCCTAAGTATTTTGCATCTTTAGTTTGGGTTCGTCCTTTTCCATGAATGAAGTATTTTGAATTTATTTGTTTCTTTTTCTTTGTTACTCTTAGCAGTTGACATTTTTCTGGGTTGAAGGACATACTCCAGTTAGTTTCCCATTTTATTAATTCATCTAAGTCTTTTTGTAAAATTTTGCTATCTTGTTCTGACTTGATTGTTCTATAGATTATACAACCATCAGCAAATAACCTAACTTTAGTTCCTGTTGAGATATTGTTGGGTAAATCATTTATATAAATTAAAAATAGTAAGGGACCTAGGACAGTTCCTTGTGGAACTCCTGAGTTAACCTTTATTGGTGTAGATTTAGATAGACTGCCCAGAGGTTTTTCGAAAATATCCGGGACATTTTTGTTCAATTCCGGGACAAATTAAAAATAAGTAAAAAACCTAAAAAAATTCTTTAAATAGCTCACTTAAATCATAAAGCAATCATAAAATAGCCATTCATTATTTTTATTTAAAAAATTTATTCTTTTTAAAAACTATTTAAATTCAATATATTTTTAATAGGTAACCCTTTCGAATATTACTGTAAATTTTTTAATTATATTTTTCGCTTGAGTGGATTTTTTCAAGAAATTTGTCATTCTTCTTGATGGCATCATAGAAAATGCTGCAATTCATGTTTGAATTGTATTGAATTGATAAGAGGGCATCAACTGTGGAGACCTCCAGCTGGCTTCTTTGGTCAGTCCAAATCTGATTCATGTAAGAAAACAAGCGCTCAACTTCAGTGGAGGTTCCTGCTAATGCGAAAGCAAATTGCACTAGTTTTTCCAAATTTACCAGTTGTCCTGTGTTGGTGCGAAAGTGAATAAATAAATTTGCCCAAATCTTATCAGGTGAAAGTTTTTCTTGTAACCATTTCTGCAAATTGTCAGTTATAAAATCTTTGATAAGATTAAAATCGTCGAACAAAAGTCACTTTTGACTTTATTCATAAAAAATACTTAATTTTCATACAAAAACTTTTTAATTTCTAAATTTCGGGACAAATTGCGTCCCTGACAGGATTCCGGGACAGAGGTGAAATTTAGGGACTGTCCCGGCAAATTAGGCCTACCAGCAGATGGACAGTCTAGATTTAGATCCATTAATTATTAAAGTTTGCTCCCTACCCAATAGGAAATCTTAGATCCAGTGATGTAAAGGACCCGAGATTCCAAAGTATTTAAGTTTTTTAAGTAAAATAAGGTGGTGAACTTTGTCAAATGTTTTGAGAAGTCTAGTAATATTGTATCTATTGGATCATTATTATCTAAGCCTTTTGATAGATCATCTATTAGACCTATCAATTGTGTTTCGCATGATCTGTTCTTTCTAAAGCCATGTTGGTGTGGGCATAGGGCATTATATTTGTCAAGGTGGTTAACTATTCTGCTATATTTTATTTGTTCCAGTAATTTACAGGTGATACTAGTAAGTGATACAGGTCTGTAATTACCAGGGTCGAACTTATCACCTTTCTTAAAGAGTGGCTTTACATTGGCTAATTTCCAATCCTGGGGCACTTTACCCTGGTGTAGAGAGGCTTGAAAAAGAACTACAAGGATTGGGGACAGTTCATTGCTTAATTCTTTTAATAACCTGGCAGGCAATTCATCTGGGCCAGTAGCTTTGTTTATTTTTAAGTATTTTAGGAGTGAATGTATACCTATCTCATCTACAGTTATGTTACCTATTTCTTCCATTTTATTTAAATTTATTGAAATTTCCTTGTCGCCTGAGGCAGACAATGATGATGCAAAATATGTATTAAGGATATTAGCTTTAGTCTCATTACCATTAGAGGTTTTGTTATTTGAGCCTTTTAGTGTGGCTATACCTGAAGGCTCCATTTTTTTTTTTTTTTTATAAAGGACCATACGTTTTTATTGTTATCTTTAGTTATCAAATTGTTTATATAATTATTTTGGAGGTTACGGCTAAGTTTTTGTGTCAAGTGTTTAATTTTAAAGTATTTTTTGTGTATCCTTTCTAAATTGGTAGCCTTAAATTTCTTATAAAAAAATTGAACCACCATTTATTAATTCTATTTGAAGTTATTTTTGTTGGAACATTCTGATCCATTAAGGTTTTTTAGATTTGTTTTTATTTCCTTCCATATTTCTTCTACGGGACTTTCTATGCTGAATTTACCCAGGAAATTTTGTTGGAAATTAGAAGCTGATTGGTGTAATTTTATTATGTTGCATTTATTCCAAAGATATATTGTTCTTCTAGGCATCTTATTTATTTTAGTTTTTATTGTGTTGGTTACCCTAACAATATCATGGTCAGACAGCCCAGGAATTATTGTGAGACCTATTAGTCCTGGTCTGTTTGTTAGGAATAAATCTAGTATTTTGTTTTTCCTAGTTGCTTTTTTTACTATCTGTTCTAGGTTTATGTTGTTTATAGTGTCTAAGAAATGTTCATTAATTTCTTTATTATTTTGGTGGCTATCAAATGTATAGTTTTTTCAATTTATATCTGGAAGATTTAAGTCTTATTTTTGAGGTGGAGGTGGATCGAATCCATGAGGTGGCGCATAGTTTTTCCTTTTTTTTAAAAAAATTTTTTTTTTAATTTAAAAAAAAAACAAATTATTATATTTGTAAACCATAATGAGTTTTTATTACTTATGCTATGATGATATTTATTAATTTCCCCCAGGCCTATCTATTTTTATACCCTCCACATCTATAGTTGTCAAATAAGGAAGCAATGCTACATAAATTATAAATGACTAGCAGTAATAGTAATGCATGATAAATTCTCATATAAATATATCTATTGTCAGGCGGGGGGAGGGGGTAGAACATCTCATTTTATGACTGAGTTAAAAAGATAGCTAAATGACCGTACTAAGATTAGGGGCCATTGTTTAAATGAAGTCACGCACCTAGAGGGGAAACGGTCAGACATTTATGACGAAGGTGGAGGGGGGTAGGTAAGTGTTGAAGAAATGAGGCGTCACATCAAACAGCACAACTTCAAATAATAGTTTTTCTTAAATATTGGATTGTTTACAATTTGTATATTGACGTTTTACATGGATTCACGAGTGTTATGTTATTAGAGTGCAGACTTAAACTAAATACATAATTACATGACAAAAAAGGTACTTGAAATAAGCTCAGTTTCAAATAGAAAAAAAACTGCTTTAATTGGGGATGGGGGAGGTGCAAAACTTTTTGACGACTGGTTGATACTTGAAAAATCAACAAAAATTGCGTGATGTTATTTATGGACGACAACGTAAACTGTAATAAATTGGAATATTTTTTGTCTAAACTCTAAAGGTTAACAGCACTAAGACAAGTAAAAATTGATTTTTTAATTAAAAATATAACTATTAAGATCGACATTATTAATATAATGATTTATGATGTTCATATTTAGGCCGTAGGCTATATAACAAGCCTATTTACGATTCAATATCAATAGCTATTAGCCAAACCACCTATAGATTAGTATGCTTTTAATTTAAAGTCAGTATACCTATCACATTTTTTGGCTGTGTGAATAACGCTGGCAATATTCAAACAGCTGTGGGAATAACGCTTAGATTATTCACACAGCTGTGGGAATAACGCACACGTTATCCACACAGCTGTGTGAATAACGCTTGCCATTTTTTTATTTATAAAGCTGGAATCGGATACTTATACAAACCTCGAAAATTGCATATGTTATTTTCTATTGTTTCCTGCAAAATATCACTCTTACAACTTACCCCGCAAAATATCGTTTGATAAAAAGCGTTTAACTAAGTTTCAATGTTTGCCATCCTTTAAATTTTAAAGTTTTTGTTTGTTATCTTAGTCTGGACCGCTTTGTACATAGTTTGGAGCCCTTGCCTTATAGTGTTATTCATATTTACACTGCCAGAGGCATGGGTTAATGTTTTAATTTTATTTTTTATATTTGTGATATCTTTGTACATGTCCCACTATTCCATAAATGGTGTTTGCAGCTTATTGTATGTGGACCTATCTACAAGGGCGTATTGGAATACCACGCGGCACCCAGGCTGAATTTTCACCAGGGACTCTGTCCAGCCACTTTATTTTACATATAATAAAAATAGGAGACCTTAATTTAGCCTTGATTAATTGGGTGCCCCTGGCTTTAGCCAAATCAACACCCCTTTAATCCGCCCCTGCCCATGAATAAGTTGTATGTGTGTTCTGGTGGATCTGCGCGCTGTGTGTGCGTGGCAGACTCGGGCTGGCGGATAATTATGAACATTGCATGCATGAATGAAGTCGATATAAACAGCCATTAGGAATATTTTAAACGTTTTTAGATTCAGACCCTGAGACACGCATGCGTGACTAAGTCACACGTTGACATCAGTTTACGCTTCACTGAATAAAACAGAGATAAGTAGTGGGTTGTGTTTAATGCCAGGGTCGCGGCGCTCTGTGGGTAAGAACGAAAACGATCATGTCATTGTTAACTTTTATCAGTGTTGTTAGTGTTAGGATTGTACTGAGCACAAATAATCATACCTCGCCCCACAAAAAATAAATATCTCTCCTTTGACTACCACGCCATGCCAGTGGTACTTATCAGCGTGTTACTACATCACATGACAGTATCAATAACCTCACATGACAGTGTCAATGACCTCACATGGCAATGTCAATGACCTCACATGACAGTGTCAATGACCTCACATGACAGTGCCAAAGATCTCACATGGCAGTGCCAATGACATGACTTAACAGTGCCGATGTCCTCTATGACAGTGCCAATAACCTCACATGACAGTGTCTATGTCCTCTATGAAAGTGCCAATAACCTCACATGACAGTGCCAATAACCTCACATGGCAGTGCCAATGACCTCACTTGACAGTGCCTATGTCCTCTATGACAGTGCCAAAGACCTCACAAGGCATTTCCAATGACATCACACTACATTTCCGATGACCTACCATGACAGCTAATGACCTAACACATTTCCAATGACCTCGCACGACATTGTCAATGACGTAAAAAAGCATTTCCCATGACAAAACATGACAGCGCCAATGACCTCAGGACATTTCCAATGAACTAACATCGCCGCGCCAGTGACCTTACATTACATTTCAAATGACATAACAAGACAGCCAAAATGACCTCACAAGACATTTCCATTGAACTCACGCTACATTTCCAAAGACCTAACACGGCAGTGTCATTGACGAGTGAAGGCGACAACCATCGAAAAAGTTTCAACTCGATCCTCTTCATCTAAATATTAGACCCAAAGTCATATCGATGCAGTCACCTGTAGTTCATAGCTTGGAACGAAATTTTTACCCTTTGTTTATTCATTTTTTTCAAAACTTCCAACCCCATGTGTAGTTCCTACGCAACCCCGCCTCTCCAGGATCGATCAGTTACATTAACAATGTTCAGCGCGCGGGTCAAACCAAATCAACGACCACAGGTGGTGAAGATGAGGGCAAACCCTAAGCAACAAACCACTGGTATTAAAGATGAGGGCAAACCCTAAGCAACAAACCACAGGTGTTAAAGATGAGGGCAAACCCTAAGCAACAAACCACATGTGTTAAAGATGAGGGCAAACCCTAAGCAACAAACCACAGGTGTTAAAGATGAGGGCAAACCCTAAGCAACAAAACAAAGGTGTTAAAGATGAGGGCAAACCCTAAGCAACAAACCACAGGTTTTAAAGATGAGGGCAAACCCTAAGCAACAAACCACAGGTGTTAAAGATGATTGCAAACCCTAAGCAACAAACCACAGGTGTTGAAGATGAGGGCAAACCCTAAGCAACAAACCACAGGTGTTAAAGATGAGGAAAAACCCTAAGCAACAAACCACAGGTGTTAAAGATGAGGACAAACCCTAAGCAACAAACCACAGGTGTTAAAAGATGAGGGCAAACCCTAAGCAACAAACCACAGGTGTTGAAGATGAGGGCAAACCCTAAGCAACAAACCACAGGTTTTAAAGATGAGGGCAAACCCTAAGCAACAAACCACAGGTGTTAAAGATGAGGGCAAACCCTAAGCAACTAACCACTGGTGTTAAAGATGAGGGCAAACCCTAAGCAACAAACCACACGTGGTACATATGCGGGCCAAACCATACCAACACTTGAAACCGAGAATCAGGGACAGAGGTCAAGGCATCTGGTCATGACTAGAGGATGCTAGAGAGGATGTACCGGGCTAGGAATGGCTGGAGGACTCTCGTAGGTGACCTAAGGCTTTGGGGGAATAGCCGACTCGACGATGGTCAACGGATGCCACTTGTGGACGAGAAGGCTCTTAGGTCTGATGCAGTATTGCCTAATGGGGTCTGATGCAGCATTGCATAATGGGGTCTGATGCTGTATTGCCTAATTTGGTCTGAAGCTGTATTGCCTAATCGGGTCTGATGCTGTATTGCCTAATGTGGTCTGATGTTGTATTTCCTAAAGTGTTCTAACGGTGCATTGTCTAAAGTGTTCTAATGTTGTATTTCCTAATGTGTTCTAAAAGTGCATAGCCTAATATGGTCTAATGTTGTATTTCCTAAAGTGTTCTAATAGTGCATTGCCTAATATGGTCTAATGTTGTATTTCCTAATGTGTTCTAATAGTGCATTGCCTAATGTGTTCTAATAGTGCATTGCCTAATGTGGTCTGATGTTGTATTTCCTAAAGTGTTCTAATAGTGCATTGCCTAATGTGGTCTAATGTTGTATTTCCTAATGTGTTCTAAAGGTGCATTGCCTAATATGGTCTGATGTTGTATTTCCTAAAGTGTTCTAATGGTGCATTGCCTAATGTGGCCTGATGCTGTATTTCGATACAACCCAATCACACAAAAAATAAGTCATTAAATAAAATACTCAACAAATAAACGTCATGCATGCAACAGGTTGATTTATAGCGCTCACAGTCACACAAACACATGATATGTTATGTTAACCACCAATAAATCATTATACTGACTTCCATTGACATGTTGATTGTTGGTCTATCATCGTTCGTTCTGCTAGTTTAAATATAAATTAATTCGAGACAAGTCATGAAAAAAATAATTAAATAGTATTAATCTAGAAGTTTAAAGGTGATATAATAAAAAAAAATATGAGATAAAATAAGATACAACAAAATGATAAGATGAAATGAGATTAATAATATAAAACAAAATGATAAGATGAAATGAGATAAAATAATATAAAACAAAATGATAAGATGAAATGAGATAAAATAAGATTAAAAGATAAAAGTGAGGTAATATTTCTGAAAATAAAAAGAGAAGATATCACATGATACTAACCAATATAATAAACATGAAATTATAATAGGGGGAAATAAGCTTCGATAAGAAAATAAGAAAGGACATGATAAAAAAACGATTAGATTAGATAATTTGAAAGGAATGAGATGCAATACGATAAATAAGTTAAGCATCTTTGGTTGGTACTTACACTAGGCCTAACACTTTGAGCCATTCATTGTTAGCACACATTTATTTTAACGAGACAACATTTTACATCTGGCATTACTTAAACGCTTGTCCTTCAAGAACACATTTCTGGTATCAATCAAGCAGCAATATTTATCATGGACAATTAACACATTGAAAACCATTTATCTGAGCTCGCAGAGAAGCCATAATTCCAACGATATCAACCAATCTTATAAAACGACTAGAATTCAATACAGAAGAGTAAAGTTGAATAGCCATATTAATACTTTTAGAGATTGATGGTCAAAGTAAATTTTTAGTTCTTGTACATTAAAAATTATGAAGGTCTTTTCAAAGTTTATCTTTAAACATTGCCCGGTACAACGTGTTGAACTATGTTTTTAGTCTCTAGCACTGTTATCTTTTTTAACGCATTGATAAAAATTGTCCATTCCTGTTTTTAACAGCTGGATCAAACTAAATAGCCTATGAATATTTCTGCCATAGAATCAATTCGTACTCCTTCAATGAAAGGCAAAATTTTCGAACAAGTATATTTTTTTTATAGTTGAGATTTACTTAGCACATTAATGATACAATTTTAAAAACTAAATTAAGGTACCACGTGACTTAATTATTCACATCATTAGTCACCGTATTGGAGTTTGTCTTTTTAGGTTCATGAATATAAACAGACGGAAATAAAACGAAACAATCTTTTTTTTTTACCTTTAATTGAGAGCCATTTGAAAATTCAATAAGTGCATAACTTTAACACCGGAAAAACTAAATGCATCCACTGGAAATGCTTGTTGAATATAACGCCATGTCACAGTTTATTTCTTTTTACATTTAAAAAAACAACTTTTCACATATGTAAAGGCAAGTTCTGTCATGCGCAGACATCCGGCTTTGCGTGAATGGAAGTGTAGTCGCTTGGCAGGCGTGACAACCACCAACTTTCTCATTACGTGCACACTCATTGTGGTAGGGAACTGATTTTATGCTGTATAACTTTACGAAAGTTGTCGGTCAAAATGCTAAAATTCGTATATAGCGTCCTGGGTGATTTTAAGTAAAATATTTATATAAGGTATAACAATAGATGTAAATTGCATTAATTTTTTTTTTTAAATCTCTATGATTTCCATGGAAACTCAAATAAACATCCGCCATTTCGTTTTTTCAAAACGCTAAGGCTTTTTCAAATGACTAGTTATGGCTTTCAAATTTAAAAAAATAGATAATTTATCATTTATTAAAACTTTAAATAACGGGACTTATCAATGGATGCTCTGTTTTTAAAAAATAAAAATTCACCAAAAGAGAAGTCAAAATTAGGGGTTATGGGGACACCTTTCAGTCAAATGGGGAATCTTTTCAGTCAAATGGGGACTCTTTTCAGTCAAATGGGGAATCTTTTCAGTCAAATGGGGACTCTTTTCAGTCAAATGGGGAATCTTTTCAGTCAAATGGGGAATCTTTTCAGTCAAATGGGGACTCTTTTCAGTCAAATGGGGAATCTTTTCAGTCAAATGGGGACTCTTTTCAGTCAAATGGGGAATCTTTTCAGTCAAATGGGGACTCCTTTCAGTCAAATGGGGACACCTTTCAGTCAAATGGGGACACCTTTCAGTCAAATGGGGAATCTTTTCAGTCAAATGGGGACACCTTGTAGTCAAATGGGGACTCCTTTCAGTCAAATGGGGACTCCTTGCAGTCAAATGGGGACTCCTTTCAGTCAAATGGGGACTCCTTGGTCCTCTTGTAACAGAGGAGAACTGTGAACACAATGTTTATGTTGATAAGCCGAACTCTTGTGGAAATTAGGGCATTGAATATGATCCTCGAGAACTTTTCCTATGGCCGGGAGAGGGGGGAGAGGGGAGCGTCATGTCTATACCGGCTGACACATTATGTCGTTTTAGGAAAGGAATTATTCCAGACAATTGTCTTTTTTTTTTTTGTGAAGAAATTGAGCCTATATGGAAGAGGTGAATAAAACTGTCTGAGGGTGGAAAAAAAGTTTTTGATCATTTCCTCAAAAGTAAAGTTTGGCTCTGTTTAAAGTCTAAAATCATGCAATCAACAAGGTCTGATGTCTTTGTACCATAATCAAAATTGGCTTCACGTTGATTGATTAACACTCGAAAGCTGAAGACAACATACAACGCCGCTAGCACTCAACCGTTGGTCTGGCCTTTTTTAAGACTCTCTGGTCTCTGACATGTTTTTGATGTCAAACCTAGTTAATTCATCCAGTTGGTGCTATCCTGGGACCAAGACGCTCAGGTGACCTAGTTTTATGGTATACTTTTTTTTAAAAACACAATCATATTTTGATTTAAGTTGTTCGTTCTCTGTTATGCTAAAACACGACCGTCGACGAAGGTTCCCAGCTACTGACCACTGTTGACAAAATCGTTTAAATATCTGAGTTGCCAGCCTGCAGATGCGAATTGGAGAATACGGGAGAAAAGACCTGGGATGGAGTCAATCCGTTCAAAGTATAACAAAGGTTAAAGATATCTTTAAGTCTTAAAAAGGCACAAGGAAATTTTTTTTAAACACTTGTTTTATTTCTCAGTCTGTTAACGGTAAAAAAAAACCGCCATGATCCTCTTCGCCCTCTGTTTGATCATGAGGGTACCATCAGAGGCGTCACTAGGGTTGGTGTCACCCGGGGCGGTAGCTCATGGTGTCACCCCCCTGATAGTGTCACCCGGGGCGGCCCGCCCCCACCGCACCCCCTAGCGACGCCACTGGGTACCATTCATCCACTTTGGGTTGAGGAATCCCATATCATTATTAGTTAATATTAGTTTTTTTATTATTATTATTATTATTGTGTAGTAAGTTCGTCTTTGGTCCTATAAGACATTCCTTGACGTCTTTCAATGAGGCCATAGAGCACGGCGAAGCTTATACTTATATTAAAGTTTATTTTAAGGAATAACAAAACACTCTGGTAGATTGCAGGAGACAACACGTGTGTATTGTAGCAGTGTGTAAGGGGATCGCTCCATGGAGTCATTCTACCGGTTTATTTCGGCAAACTGTTGTATGGTGCAGCCTCTCGAACAAGAAGGATACCCGGTGAGAGAGTCATATACATACAAGGTGCTTGAAAACAGCTGATCTATTTCATTAAAATGATATTTATTCAAGGATTTACTTGTTTACAGACTGTATGGGACAATAACTATTACGCCCAAGTAAGTGGCACCAAACTCACGACACAGAAAAGCTCTAACTCTAAGCTATTTGGGTCAACCGCAAATTTTTAATTAAAAAAAACACGAAAAAAATAGATCATGTGATATCTTCACCTTTAGACCAAGAAGTTCCGCTTGGATTCCCATTTGATAACTCCTAGCACTTAATAGAATTATTGCAGACCCCATTTGTATACGTCTGGCCGTGGAGTGGCGTAGATAAGGTTATTACCACCTGGTGGGGGCCGAGATCTTAGGCCCCACCCACACGCGCCGATACATGCAGAAAACCAGAGTTGGCTGTAATGTCTTCCCGCCAATAGAAATAAAAGACATCAACAAAGAAGTATTCGAGCTCTGAAGTCATAAGCTGGGTGTTGAACTCAGTGTCAAGGTTTCTGTAAGCATCCCCCCCCCCCCACGCACACACACGTCTTTTGATAGCTCAATTTAATATTGGAATTTAAATTTTCGACAAGTCAGACGTTCGATCAGGACAAGAGAGAGAACTCTAACTGACAACAAGCTTCTTTCTCCTTCTGACTCTCTATCTTTGCTACATATTATATCACACATTATTGTTTTCAAATATATTTTGGACTCTTATTGTTTAAAATAATTCAAACATTTAGAATTTCACCACAGTTTTAATACTGAATGTTGAATTTTAGCAAGCACTTTTAAAAAAAAATATTGGTGTGAAAGACCGCAATAGTCTGAAGAACTTTGGTGCCGGAATGAGATGTCCCTAATGGTGCTAATGAATTCTGCCAAAGAAATCTGGCAGTACATTAAATCCCGGGTGGACACTGATGTAAGCCAGCTCAGCGTTGATGTGGACAGTGGCCAGTTTGCACTCACGACTGCCCGGTTGGTCAGCACACAGGAGATGCATTAAAATGCATTAAAATGCGTTAAAATAGAGAAATCTTAGGGCGGGACTCTGTAAAAATCCTGTGCAATTTGCCATGACAACCTTAAAAGTTTCAGAATAAAATTTGAGCGAATTCTGTAATAAATTTAATAAAAATAAAAATATTAGATTATGAATAACAAAACTGTTTTTATTAATACTAGCCAGTGGCGGATTTAGCTATAGGGCAGGGGGGGCGGGTCGCCCCCCCCCGCGCTCCAGTTGAGTCTAAAATAGCGCCCCCCTGAGACGCCCTCATGAACACTAAAAAGGTGTAACCAGAGCAACAACAACAAAAAAAAATCATGTTAAGCCTGGTCCCTATTGGAATTCAGGACGTGTTAGCGCATTTTCGTATTATGTATCAGTACTTATGTTAGATATCAGAATTATGTAGTTATCAGTAATTGTGTTTAGATTTTAGAAATATTTTTATGAATTTTCTTGTGTAATGAATATACCTGACATTTTTTTAATTTAAAAGTCATTTCTTTACATTTAAAAAAAATTATTTTCTATTTAATCCAATTACAAGTCACCACAAATGATGACGTAAAACTCTCTAAACTTTTACACATATTCTAATGACGTCAACTAAAAAAAAAACAACTAATTCTTTTGCACCCTTTCGCACCACTCTTCAATGCTGGAAGGATTGTACATTCGACTTCCGGCAATGGCGGCCGTTCCCTGCGCTAGTGTTACCTCTCGATTCGAAATATTTTTTGGTAGTTTTAACGGTGTTTTTTAACGGATCGAGTAACTGAGTGTTGATGCACAAATGGCAGGTCAGGGCATACAAAAAACATATATACCTCATGGGTCTAGGACTTATGGATGCTGAGATCAAGGGTGATGACAGACGAACGGACGGACGGACGGACAAAACGGGTGCAATAGCGATTTCGACATCTCGAAAATGCGCTAAAAATAGAATGCTAAACACGAAAAATTTAATCAACACTAAACTGCAATACGACAATATTGGCTTGCTAAATATCGTATCTCAAACTGTTATAATAGGTTTGGTCAGTCAGGAGCGTCGATAAGTGAAAAAGAATAGAGAAATATTGAAACGAATGATAAACGTGACGTTTTTCTTGATTTTTAGCAAAACAAGGTTTGCTATTCAGAGTAAACAGAGAAAATTCTTGCTTTAGACTTTAGTGATGTTAGTTGTAGAAATACTTGAAATGTTTGTTAAATCACAAGTTTATTAGCCAACTATGATTCCACTTTGGACATTTATCTAGAGTTTAAAAGAAAAATGAAATTTTATTAAGTCATGATGTGCAGATTGATTTAAATCAATCATTTGCATCTGAATTATCGGCAGTAATTGATAATGAACATGTATTTTCTCTAATTATCAATTAGACGGACCATTGATATATTTGAAATTGATAAGATGTCATTTTACGTTCAGTTTCAAAATCAGGACATGTTGTGGAACTACATATTACAAAAGCGAGACATTGATATCACAATTTGAGTAGGAAAGGCATATGTTGGCTTATCTGTGATGTCTTGAACTAAGAGTGGCCTTCAAACCATCATTCAATGCCATCTATGTTCATTGTTGTACTCATGTTTTGAATTTGGTCACTATCAAAGCAATGTCTGTAAACAGTGATGTATACAGTTGTTTTTGGCACAGCTGAAACGTATTCTTTATGTCTAGTTTACAACGTCTACATGCTCTTATAAAAAATCGAAAATCTCAATATGAATCAACAGTAGATACTCTGAAATGACTTTTTGATACAAGATGGGCAAGCCGTAGGCCGTAAGCATGCAGTTGATGCAGTTATTGGATCATTCTCTGCTATTCTAGCCGCTCTAGAAGATATAATTTCAAGGCCATCGACATAACATAAAGGAAGTGTCAGAGCAGAAGCAATGTGACTATCTGCTTTAATAACAAAATATTCTTTTGTTTTTTCTGATGCTATTTGTACAAAAGTTGGTTGATATTTTCATGTTATTAAATCACTTGCAGCTCAAGAGTATTGACATTGCAATTGCACAATGATTGATCGATGTTGGAAGAAATACGTTTGTTGAAATGAGAAGCGATCAAGCTTTTTAAAATTCTGAAAGTAGATGTCTAATAATTTATTAACGAAAATTGTTCCAAACTAGATGTTAAAAACAAAATTTAAAGAAACGCGAATTGCAGACAATAAAAGTAAGGCAGGTGAACTTAGTAGAGATGAAAGGGCTAATGATCCAACTAACAGTTTTAAATCTGAAACGTACTTCACTATCTTGGATACACTTCTAAAATAAATAGATGATCGATTTAATGACTTTAGGGGCGCAGCTATTTATGTATATTGTATTGATCCATCACAAATGTTGGAAGAAAATACAGATCCTCTTCGAAGTTTATGCAAAATTTACAAACACATTAACCTAGAAGAAGCATTCTTGAATGTTATACCTTTAAAAATTTGCATAGATCACAACGTCCACCACTATCTAGTGAGCTACAACTTAAAGAGTTTCTACCATTCTTGATTGAAAAATAAATGGCATCAGGTCTCTCTTGTTTGTCAATATTCTATAAACAATTACTTGAATCTTCCTGTTATAATTGATTGAAAATCATCAAAAATTATTTGCGCTCAACAATGACAAAACGAACGTCTGTCTGGATTGGCATTAATTTCAAATGAACGTGATCTAGGTGAGAACGTTGACTTTGAATCAACGATAAATCGTTTCGCTCCACGTAGAAAGGAATTTAAATATGGCTCAGGGCTCTATATAAATTCGCATAAACTAAGTTTCTTTATTAGATCAATAAATATACTACTGAAATAAATATACGTTACTATTTTGAAAACATATCTGGTTATATTTCTTCTTCTGTTTGACTTGTTTGTTAATTTGGAAATTTTACTAAATTAGTAGGCTAATAATTAGTATTAAAACGGCTGCGGATATTAACGATTAATTTCTCGACTAATCCTTAAAAATTTTAAGGATTAAATTATTTTTAACCATTAATCGACCCATCACTTAAAAATAATTTGAAGT
>MUZC01004471.1:89829-116646 GCA_002072015.1 Radix auricularia | reverse complement strand
AAAAATTCGACTAATGCGCTCTCTGGCGATGTCAGTCTTCCTCTATGGTTGTGAGGCTTGGACGCTCACCGCAGACCTCCAAAAAAGAATTAGTGCGCTTGAGATGAGATGTTTTCGAAAGGTATTAAACATCCCCTACACGGCGCACATCACGAACAAAGCGGTCCGCGACAAAATAAGTGCTGTCATTGGCCCTTACGAGGACCTTCTCACCTCAATTAAAAAGAGGAAACTACGATGGTACGGACACGTGTCAAGATCTGGAGGTCTCTCAAAGACGATATTGCAAGGCACAGTCCAGGGAAGAAGGAGAAGAGGCAGACCAAGGAAGAGTTGGGAGGATAACATCAAAGAGTGGACCGGCCTTTCATTTAGCGATTCCCAGAAGGAAGCTCAGAACCGTGACACTTGGCATGAGTTAGTGCGCAGCTCAAAATGGTGCCCCAACGACCCAGCGTCGGGTTAAGGGATAGTTCAAGTTCAAGTTCAAGATTGGCTGTATGAGTTTAAGGTACCAATCGCTATCGATGACCGGGCAGTAATTTGCCTTTTATTATATAGGAAGTTGTTTATCATTACTCTATACATAATTTTAAGGACTTTCCAGGGATTTATTACATTGCCATACTTTCCTTTAAAATCAAACTAACAAACTTTGTCATTTTTTATGTAACGTTTTTCAATAATTTATTTGAAATTGTATGAAAGACAAATAATAAAACTGCCGTTAAATTTACCCCTCCATTTGTATTTCCGACTACCTTAATTTTGAATAGAATAAATTTTGACAAATTTTCATACTTCCCCCCGTCCCCCTTATGGCTTAGACAATTACCAACCTGGACAAGAGGCCGTTGTATCTGGTCTCATCGTAGTCCAAACACTGCCCCTCGATCACCAACTGTATGTTGGGGGTTGTCCCTGGGGGATCGGACTGACCAGTCACGTGATACGCCAGGCAGAGGTAAGAAAGAAGTAAGAATGATCTCATCTTTGTGGGTGGCCTTGTTGAAAAACTAAATGTTATTTGAGATGTTAAGTTACAGCTAGTTAAGTGGCCGTCCATAAATGACGTCACGCAATTTTGGCAGATTTTTCACCCCCTGCCCCCCCCTCGTCATGCGTCGTTAAGACACCTAGACGTTCTTAACACAAATCTTCAAGAGTGAACAGAAGTTGGTAATCCAATTACATTAACAAATCAAGGCCTTTGGAAACAAGTGACACATTTTTTCAAAAGGCAAGTGTCTCTAATCTAGCCTAATATCACACATTTTGCCCAAGAATAGAAAACAATGACACGTTTTCCAGAAATAAACTGCAGTGAACAAATGCAGGGGTAAGTTCCAGATGTCGTATTCCTGACTGATGAATTTCAAAGACGCTTTCAGGACTTAGCAACTATCGAAGTAGAAATATTTTTTGTGTCTTCATCCTTTTCTGTGGATCCCAGATGCTCCGGGTCATCTGCAACTGGAACTCATGGAGTTTCAAAGTGATGCTGAATATCGCATCAGACAACATTTTCTCATTTCCTTTTTGACGTCATCCAGGTAATGAGAGATTCAGAGAAATTCGAACATTTGCTGAGAAATGCTCAGCTTGTTTGGTTTACCATGTGTGAGCAGACATTCTCAGATATGAATTTTAACAAGAATCGTTTGAGGGCGAGACTTAGTATCTCTTACCAGAGTGACATCACATGATCCAGATAGTGATATTTACTGCAGTCGAGGTCTCAGCCTCACCCCTCATATTTAAATGTTGATATAACAAAAAACTTCTCAAAGTGTGTAATTTTTGTTTAATGTCATATCTTTACTTTATGGAATATCGCCCATGATTTAGTGTAACCGTAACCGTATTACCGTAACACGCGTGAAGCATGTAAAACGACAATTACAAAATTGCAAACAAACAAATGTTTAAAGTTTCAGGTTTTGATATGACGTCACATTTCTTAAACCCCATCTCCCTCATCGCACATCTTCAAAAAAAAAGTGTGACCAACTCTCCCCCCCCCAGCGGATGACGTCATGTGTGCATGGATGACGACTAAATAAAAACATTAACCAAATTCTTTAAATGCGGATTTTTTTCTTCCTTATTTCCACTTAGATTATTGTTCGTTGGCATGTTGTGTATCCTCTGCCAGCTATATTTTTATCTATGTTATTAACTGGTTAACACAAATTTCCTTCTAAACTTGCCTTAGTGGTCAATAATTAGGTGTTTAATTTTATCCGAGCCGAGTAACTGTTTGCGCAGCGGGCCTCAAACTTCGAAAATAGACTATACCTTTCAGCAGTACTATATGGCATAAAGGAACACAAAATGGCGCTTACACATGGTTTTTAAAAAAAAACAGCACGTCTCATTTAAAATTTAAAGAATGCCATGTTCGCAGATGATCTGGTAATATGTAGTTCAGGAAAGGACGTTGCAACACTGCAGACCAGGCTCCAGAATGATCCGAATCAAACTGGACCAGAAACTCCAGATGCATAACAATGTACGTGAATTATGCGCCAAAACCACAGCAAAACTGTCCCTGGTGAAAAAGCTTTCTAGCACGAGTTGGGGTGCAGATACAAGACTACTGAGATCTCTCTATCTCGGTATTTCTATCTAGTGTGAGAAGTGCCATTGACTACAGCCTCCCAGTCCAGGAATTTGCGAGCCGTACGGGACTGGACCGAATTCAGAACTAAGCTATACGGTTCATTTGTGTGGCGTTTCGTACCACACCCACTGCCTCTGTAGAATTTATGGCAAACGTGGAACCCTTGGCAATAAGGCGAGAAAAATTGATCATGACCATGGTTGAGCGATACCGTAGGTTGGAGCATGACGAGCCCTGATATCAATTACAAGACCGCTGGGTTAAGAGGACAAGACTGAAACGACCCTCCTTCATGAATGTGGTCCACGAACTAGAAAATTCAGTCCCCCTACGAAAACACAGGGAACGCATGCAACTGGTTCCTGCTCGAGGACCACATGAAAGATTTGACCCGCGTGAACTAATTTTGACACTGGCAAATACTGTGGTGACAAAAGCCAGTCTCGTCGGGCTTCTGTGAGACGAGACTCTGCGAACGATCGAAGCCTATGGCGATAGTGTGGTAAAAGTCTTTACAGACGGTGAAGTGGATACGGTGTGCTGATTTACTACCCTCAATCTGGACCCGACAGTATCGGACCTTCGTGGCCGTGTGGATCCGCAAACAGTAGTCACGACGCCAAACTTGGGGCGATACACAGGGGTTTGAAGGAGGTACGCTGACGTCTAGCAAAGAGAAAGGCATTCCCGACCGTCGTGGTCTTCACCGACTCTCGGTTTTCGCTCGAGACCGTGGTTCGATCCTCTCTGGAGTCTAAGACGGTCAGTGTTATTTTGGAGATAGTAGGTGAAATCCTGGCACGAGGCGGCAGAGCAGTCCTACAGTATATCGCTGGGCACTGTGGCGAGGCACACAGACAGGGTCGTTACACTAGCGAAGGCAGGCGCAGCTCAGCCCCAACCCGAGAAGCCTATGACCCAACTGGGGGTCAGGTCGTGGCTAAAAGACCATTTCCGAGAGAAATGGTTTGAGGGCTGGGCAAAAGGGAATATGACCAGAAAGGTATACCAGAGAATGCCGCGACCGAGTAAGAGCGACCCCTGGTGGAAACTTGAACTTATTAATCAGACACTCATAACACGGATGAGGACTGATCATTGTCCAGCACGAAGCTACCTGTATAAGTTTGACAACAGAAGGGAACTGGCCTGTCGATTGTGTGGCTGCCCAGAGCAGACGGTGGCCCATGTACTAGAAGGTTGCCCCGAGTTGGACGGGGTTTTACAAGGTGAAGTTGCAGTACCTGCAGAGGACTACCTCTATGGTGATGCCCGCTTGATGAGGCTCGCTTGCGATAGATTGAACCGGGTTTTATGAGCCTAACGGCTCGACCCAAAAGAGAAAGAAAATTCACTCTAGCACAAAACTTAACATGCTACGTAGAGATAAAAAGAGTAATTTAAATATTCATTAATTTAATTACATCGATCTGAAATTTTGATAGAACATTTTTTTCGTCGGCACGAGTCTGCCTGCAAAATTTCAGCTCACTAGCATACGAATATGTGGGTTAAAAATCGATCCAAAAGTTTTTTCGGCAAACAAATCAAGCAATGCACCAATCAAGCAATCAAGCAGACGAGTTAATATAAAGGATTTAAAAGCAGATATCTTTTAATACTGAATGTTAACAGACACGTTTTAAAAATGTTATTGGTATTAGTAGACCGCAATAGTCCGTAGAACTCTGGCTCTGGAATGCCAAGTCCGTGACGAAGCTAATGAATTCAGCCAAAGAAATCTGGCAGTACATTAAATCCCGGCTGGACACTGATGTAGGGCAGCTCTGCGTTGACGTGAGCAGTGGCCAGTTTGCACTCACGACTGTCCGGTTGGTCAGCACACAGGAGATGCATCACTGAACTGCGTTAAATAGAGAAGTGTTAGGGCGGGACTCGGTAAAAATCATGTGCAATCGACCGTCATAACCTTAAAAGTTTAAGACTAGTATTTTAGCGAATTACGTAATAAATTTAACTAAAATAAAATTAGATTATGACTATCAGAAAATATATTAATACTAGCCTCTTTATAGAGTAACACAAAAAACGTTTAAGTGTGTATGGTTGGTTGAAGAGTTTTGAACTATTATCAAGCCATTCAATACTTTCCGATTTTAGAGGGCGCCTTTAGAGTTGGGTGTCCGCAGCATTACCTCGAATAATTAATCGAATACCGGGAAAAGCTTTGAAGCGAATCTTAGCTGCACTCAAATGCTATTTATTACTACAACAACAACAAAATAATTTTTTAAAATAATGTTTAAAAAATAACAGCGGCTTTAATTGACGATATTTGTTTGGTAACATTTGCAGCGGAACCAAGTGCCACAGACCATGAAGGAGACCACTTTGATGTTTTATGTATTTGTTACAGATCACCCGAGTCTCGCCCTCATTTCATGACGAGTAGTTTGACAACACGCGTCTATGCGCCGCTTGGTGACGCCATGACCGAAGAAATTGAAGTTACATACAATTCCCAGCAGTGAGTAGTTTGACAACACGCGTCTATGCGCCGCTTGGTGACGCCATGACCGAACAAATTGAAGTTACATACAATTCCCAGCAGTCGCCTCATTAGGGTTGATGTCCCCCGTTGCGATTAGCAGCCCCCTCGCGCCCCGCGCCCCATTGTAACGCACTGCTCCCAGGGTAATGATTGAACAGGTCGAGTCACTTGACTCCTTAGTACGTCCTGCAATGATTTTCAATGTAAGAAGACCAGAAATAGTTTCGTAGATCAGCTCCCAACAAATGGTTCATGTCGTCCGTTGTATAAATATTAGTTTTGACCAGTGCTATTTTCTGGCGAAATTCACATTTATTATTATTTTTATCTTTTTTAAAGAAATGAAAAATCTGGTTTTGACTTACTGGAATGCAAAACAATAGATGGGAAACCTACTATTCTAGATTTCTAACACAAAAAACAAAAACAACACATTTTTAGTTAAACGTAAATAATGTAGAGAAAGAGCAGAAAGTCAATCTGGTTTTATCTCTTGTAGCAACACGCGTCAGCGGCTCTGAATGAACAAGAAACATTTATTTTTTAAAGGCGCTTGTACTTACTCTGGGTCGTCATCACATGTGAACCGGATTCTCCTCGCAAAGACATCGTTCTCCAGGTCAAGGAGGGATCCAGTCCCACAAGTTTCGCTGTCACAGATAAAACGAAGCATTTCTTGTTATTTCTTGGAGTTTTGTTTTTCCACACAGAAGTGAGTTTCTATGAATGTTTAAAATATTCCCAGGGACTGGAAAAGAACTTGGCGACTCTCGGGAGTTTTAAATAAAAAAAATTATGAGCTTACATACACAAACAAGTAGATCTAATAAAAACTCGAATAAATATTTAAAAGCTATTGCAAAAAATAATTTCCGATTTTTTTTTAATAAAGTGAAATCATTCAAAACTAGAAATATTAAAAGTAATTTCAAATCAGTAATTCAGAAACGAAACAAACTATGACGTGATATCTCCTTCACGCTACATCACACCAAGAATGTGTCAATATAATGCGCACAACGCAACAATCTAACATTAGCATTCACAAAGCGGGAAAACCCCATTAACTATCATTCTAGATTGCATTAGAAGTCATTTCAAATCAATAATTTTGAAACTAAAAAAAAAAAACAATTGCTTTAAAAAATTGCTTCTAAAATTACGTGAGTCAATCGAAAAGAGATTTTTGAAAAATTCCTTCTCCAATATTGTTCTAAATATTATTAGCTATTGTTTGACGTTTGTTTCAACCCGATAGATGTTATGGTTGGCTAGAGATTGACTTTTTTCCTTTTTTATATGTATATTTTGCAGGAAATTCAGTAAACCTTTTCGGTATTTTTTTGGCGGTTATACATGCTTGGGACCTCCTTAACCTATTTTCAAAAGACCCGAACCCTCTATCTGGTATGGTTCAGGAGGAGCTGCAGGAACAACATGACAGACATTTCAAATATATAAACGCAACTTTTCCCAGAGAAATAGCGTTAAAAATGGAATAGCTCTTTTCATATAACGAAGGATAATTAATTATGTTTTATGAAGGTCTGTCTACGTTCGTTTGCTGGCACTTGTATGTTTGTAGATATGGATGAGTACTGACAGAGCTGGTGTCTTAATGCATAGACAAACTAGCCGTCCTATCAGAACAAACTAGAAGTCTTAGCAGACACGCATGCGATTCCCATTGATGTGTCATTTTACTATTTTCATAGAGCAATGACGTTTTACGACGCCAGTTCATAGAACTATGACGTTTTACGCCGCCAGTTCATAGAACTATGACGTTTTACGACGTCAGTTTATAGAACTATGTCATTTTAAGACGCCAGTTCATAGATCTATGACGCTTTACGACGCCATTTCTGATAACCTTGACCTCTGACCCACGGGATTGTTTTTTATTATATCATATTTACGTATGCGCACATCTTGGGCTTGTCCAGTGTGTGGACGACGATGACATGGATGGCGGGAACGAAGCGCATGTTCAAGTTGGGCAACTCGTACTTGCCGAAGAAACTGAAAGACCAAAGACCAGGTGGGAAAATATTGTAAAATTCATTTTCAAAAACATCACTTTTTCTTTTTTTTTTTTTGGTGTTGTTTGTTGTTTGTTTTGTTTTGTTCCTTTTTGTGGTTGTTGTTGTTTTGTTTGTTTTCTTTTTCTTTTTTTTTCTTTTTTGGTTGGAGAGGCAAAGGGGAGGGATTGTATTTTTCTTTTCAAATTAATATTTATTATATATATATATATACACGTTTTTCAAATTTTTCTGATTTCATGATAAAACTATAAAATTGTGGAGGTGAAGTGGTGAAATAGTTTTATCTTAGCTTTACATTTCAAACAAGATAAGATTTATTTAAGTTCCCTGAAAACTTTTCTGTCTGCTCTCCTAGTAACAACGTCTATCATTTAAAATAGTTTACTCTATTTGTTAGTTAAAACTTTCAACATACAACATTCCTACGTCCCATATAAATAGAAATTCGCTTACCCCCCCCCCCCTTTTTAAAAAAAAATTTTATTCTGGACATACCTGTCTCTTCTGTATGCTGGCTTACTGGGGTTTGAACCATCTACCATCAGAGTCACGTTACCTATTGCCGCGGACGCAAACTGTGGATATAAACAATAGTGGGGTCAGTAGCTGGCGAACTACGCAATGGTGTTGTGCACCCGTAAAATCCATGGACATGCCCCGTAGGGATGAGTCAGCGGTAAAGTTCAAAGCAACGGTGAGAAGGAAGAGAGGAGTTTGACCAATTTTCGTGGCACGTTTTCGTCCAAGACTTTAGAAAATACGACGGCCCGCTGAGCACTACCACGTCAGGAAGTCATTCTAAATCGATCGAGATGTGATTAAGATTGTCATAACGATATTTGTGCCAAACGATGGATTCAGGCATTTCGTTTAACTTTTAAATTGAGCGGTTGTCCAAATTTTTTTTTAATACTTGGATGATCCGAAGATGAGCGTCCTCTGATGTGAATCAGGAGTCATATGGTCATCTCAAACACCATTGCTGGTGACAGTTCAAAGAATCAGGAGTTGATGACAAACATGTCATATGGTCATCTCAAACACCATTGCTGGTGACAGTTCAAAGAATCAGGAGTTGATGACAAACATGTCATATGGTCATCTCAAACACCATTGCTGTTGACAGTTCAAAGAGAAACCGCGATAATCGTTACTATGTTCTCCGGCTGCGGAAATTAACGATTAATTAATCAATTAATCGTTTTAAAAAGTAATCGATTAAAATTAATTTGATCGATAAAAATTCGATTAGAATGTAAGAAAATGTGTAAAATAATTTTATTTACCAAATTTATTAATAATTTATATTTTTGTTACTCGCATACTTTTCCCTCGTATTATTATTATTTATGTAGATGTAGATCTACATATGCAAATAAAAATGATTTTCTTCCTTACTTCTTGTTACGTCCTGTGTTCTGACACAAAATTTGTGAGCAATGGAATTACCGCGACTTAACCGATTTCCCGGATCTATATATAGGGATCTATATATAGGTTATAAAAATATAATTCATCGAAATTAATCGATTGAATCTCCTCCGATTAATCGAGCAAAAATTTAATCCATACCAGACCTACTATATTGTAATCTAGAAGGGTCAACCACGCCCAGTGGAAGACACGTGTTTCGTAATGTTCTTACCGTCGTGGAAGCCCCAGCCCAGAAACTCTCGCTGGCCTCGCTCGGACAATCAGTCCAGTCTGGACATCGGGAGTAGTTCATCCCCGGGGGGCTCTCCTGGCCACACCAGACGAGTGAGTTGGCCAAGTAGCCGATGAGGGTGTCTTCCAGCGTGATGTACCTGACGCCGGTCTCAGAAAACCTGTGGGCCAGACTGTACACTCCAGACCAAAACATGACCTAGATAGACACGTGACCAAGATAAACACATGTCTTAGATAAACACGTGACTTAGATAAACACATGACCAATATAGGAACATGACGTTGATAGACACATGACATAGATAGACACATGACCAAGATAAACACATGACTTAGATAAACACATGACCAATATAGGAACATGACGTTGATAGACACATGACATAGATAGACACATGACCTAGTTAAAAACATGACCTAGATAAACACATGACTTAGATAAACGCATGACCAAGATAGACACATGACCTAGTTAGACACATGACTGTCAAGGTATGAGAATCACTGAGAGATTTTGTTGTGAAATAGTTGTGAGCGATTGTCAGACTTGCTCGGTAAACAGGACACTGAGAATTGATCACATGATTTTGGGGAGGTTATTCCGGGCTATATATAGGTGGGACGGGGCTCAGTGCGGCGGTCAGTAGAGGTCAGTACAGCGGTAGTACAGTGTGTGTTGTGTGTATGCGACAGGCTGCCGGCGACGGCCTAGGTCGGTGGATTGTCAAACATTTTATCGAGGTGTGCTCGAGTGTAGGGACAATCAGGAGAAGTGAGACTTGTGATGAATTAGTCTGTTATTGGATGTACCTGATGGCTGTCATTGACTGTATTGTATTATTGAAGCAGTGACTGTACTTGTAATATTGCAACAATAAAGAATTGAATATTATTGACAATAGTCGAGACGTTGGTCTTATTCCATCCAGAACCCAGAACGCAACAATGACCTAGATAGGCACATAACCAAGATAAACACATGCCCTAGATAAACGCATGACCAAGATAAACGCATGACCAAGATAAACGCATGACCAAGATAAACACATGACCAAGATAAAACACATGACTTAGAAAAACACATGACTTAAATAAACGCATGACCAAGATAAACACATGACCAAGATAAAACACATGACCAAGATAAACACATGCCCTAGATAAACGCATGACCAAGATAAACACATGACCAAGATAAAACACATGACTTAGAAAAACACATGACTTAAATAAACGCATGACCTAGATAAACACATGACCAAGATAAAACACATGACCAAGATAAACGCATGACCAGGATAAACACATGAACTAGATTTTTAAAAAATGCCTAAATAAACAAATGATTCAAACACCATTGCTCCAAGTGGTCCTAAGAGCCCCCAGTGGTCTTTGGAACCGTTCAAGGTGTCCGTAGAAAATTTAAATCGATTTCGGGGTCCCTGAACAACCTCAGGGGGTTCCTTTAAAGGTTTAACATAAAGTATTAAACTTGTGATCCATTTACTATTATAAAAAAAAATAATAAATAACAATAAACCAAATAGTTTCTAAATGCTTTTTCTATTATTTTAATACATATCTTATGTGTTATCATTCGGGGAATACATCTGGAATTTCTTTAAGGAGGTCAGAAAATAAAAAAATTTAAAACAATTTTTTGATGTTTTGGGAAATTATATGTATCTAAATAGTGTCCTATCATCAAAATGTTTTTTTTTTTTTCAAAAGGGTTTTTTGCTGCATTCCATTGAAAAAGTTAATAATCATTAACATTGATTTGTTACAACAGATATGAGAATGATTGAGCCCAAGAAAAAATGCAGACAATGCAGTGTCGTTAATTATTTTAATTATTGCAAAATGTTTGGAAACATGCGACAGGTGACGCTTTATTTACTGAATTTAAAGATTTTTTCTTTAAGTGTAAGCTATACCCTTTGCTATATGGGATATTTAAAACAAGATGTAGCGAATGTTTTTTTCAGTACATTGTGTCTTTCATCGAAATTATTTATTCGAATAAAATCTTAATGAAAGTTTACATGGATCACTTCATTATATCATTAGAGCAGTTGATAAAATCAAAAGAATTGCCTTCAAATGAGTGATTATTTGTTAAACATTGTTTGGAAAATGATGAAGGCTATAAACATTTACTTTACACAGAAGTAAATTAGTTGTCACAAGGTGCACATCTAAATTAAATCGATTTTATATTCTCTTTGAGTCAGTGTTGAAATTCCTTGAAAGCAATGATTTGTTACATAAATAACTTAAAATTAAAAAAAAAAATATCCCTCTATTACCGAATATGACAACACTCATTAGAAATAAGAGGAGAAGGTTCTGTTTTTAAATATTTTGAAATTGCATAGCAGAGATAAAAACTTGCTTGCTTTTACAATTAACGGCCCTCGATGCAGTCTGAATCACAGTTTTAAGGACATTCTTTACTTGGATATTTCGCTGTTGAACCCTTTCGCGCGTTGACAAACTCAGATGCCCATACAAGTTAACACAGGTGTATACATACTAATACATGAACAACTTATTGAAATATCTGGAAATGAGGAACTTAAACTAACGTTTGAACAAGGATCCCATGAATTCTGGTAACAAAAACAGATCCCAATTTTCCAATTTTATGTCCTGCATTATGGGTTATTATACAGAAGTTGACTGCTGAATTCCCCTCTTCTTGTTTGGTAGATTAAGGATTCAATGCCGCTAACAACATCAACACACACACACACACACACATACACACACACGCACACACACACACACACTCACACACACACACACACACACACCCTCTCTCTCTCTCTCTCACACACACACACACACAATTATTCTTGTGTATTTGTGGTTGCTACTCACAAACATTCAGCTGGACATAAAGGCATTTATAAAGTCTAATCACGTTCATACAAAGTAATTAAATGTTAATTTAAAGTTGTAATTTCAATAAATACTTCATCTTTAAAAAGGTTGCTTTTTTGGATTTGTATTTTATATATTATGCATTTATGCAGCCTTATTCACTTGGGGGGGGGGGGTCCATGGGCGAGTTTTGACTATAAAAAAGGGTACATGGGTTAAAATAGTTTGGGAACCACTTATCTAGATAAACATATGACCTAGATCCCAAAAATAATTTACCCAAATAAACCTACGAATTCTAGATAAACTACCCATGGGGAAAAGATTATTGAATGAAACTCTTGAATTAGGAAATAATTTTTTTTAATAAATTCTGATCTGTGTAATTGGTGCAATTTCAAAGTTATCTGTCTTTAGAGTCTTTTATATTACACCATTATTTGGATTCTACAAAATGAAAAAAAATATTTATAACAAGTAGAATCTAATAAAAACTCAAATGAGTATTTAAAGACGATTTCCAGCAAAGAATTTCCCAATTTTCTTATGCAAGGGAAATCATTCTAGATTACATTATAAGTCGGTTCAAATGAGTAATTGTGAAAGGAACAAAATATGACGTCATATCCCCTCACGCTACATCACACCAAGAATCAATCACTATAATTCGCACAGCGCAACAGTTTAACATTAGCATGCACCATGCGGGAAAACCCCATTAAACATGATTTTAGATTACACCAGAAGTCACTTCAAATCAATAATTTTGAAACAAAATAAAACAATTGCTAACTAAAAATTGTGCTAAAAAGCCAAAAGCAAAGAAAACCCATCTTTTGTTGTTGTTGTTGTTGTTGTTGTTTTGTTTTTTGTGTTTTGTTTTGTTTTTTTTTGGGGGGGGGGAGAAAGAGAGAGACTACCTGTACATAAATGTGCATATCTATGCTTGCACGCCTTTAATCAATATAAATAAAACAAAATATTAACTCAAATACATTTAATTCATAATTTTTAGGGCTGCGGAAATTACCGATTAATTTCCCGATTAATGGGTAAATTATTTTATCTATTAAAATTATTTTAATCGATAAAATAGTGATTAAAAATAGAAAAATGTTTTTGGTTTTATAATAAATAATTAATAATGGTTTTTATTTTATCATTATTTTTTTACGTACAAACTTCTCCGTTAATAGAATTTAGAAAGAGTATACTTTGAAATAACCTTTTTATAAGGACAATGATATTAAAAAAACATTGTTTTTAACTAATTAACAATAACAAAATTTTATTTCATTGACATTATATTGAACTAGATTCTACTTATTTTTAAATATATCCCCTAACAATAGTACGTGCTTTAAATTTAATTAAATTAAATACTTAGGTTATGGGCATTTTAAAAAAAGCAATAAAAGGGCACAAAATGTGAAGGAAAACGAAATAGTGAAAAAAGAGATTATGAGGTCTTAGAAAAAAAAATCATAGCTTTCGAACCACTCGGGATAAAAAGATGATCTTAATGTTTTTACTAATCATCAAACAATTTCTATACAGCTATATTACTTTTATATTTATAAAATTAATTTGAAGTTTTCATTCAAGTGCCTCAACTTTAATACGTTATTTAACTTGTTTTCAGTGCTAACCGTTTTAAAAATAACTTCATGCTAATAATCATTGCACGTTTTTATTACTTCCCTTGAAATTTTCAGTTTAATGACGTCATACATCTTTATTTTTAGCTTAACAAAATTATCGATTAATTAATCGGTAATTTTTCAAAAGTTAACGATTAAATTTAATTTAATCGATAACAGCCCTAATAATTTTCTTATAAAAAGCAATACATGACAGAATTTTCAAATAGAATTCTATATAGAATTCTAAACGCAATTTTTCCCATGCGAAAATTGCGTTTAAAAACACTTGTCTTATTCGTTGTTATTGTTTTTATTAGTTTGTAAATCATTGGAAATTTTTTTCATTACAGATCTCCTCCCAATTTAGACATATCAGGGCTCACTTGAGCTTCAGCGCTGAGAAATCTCCACACGGATTAGCGCCAATCTAACGTAACATGCACATCTTCTCATATTTTTTTAAAATGACTTTTGAATGATGCCCCAGATAGTTTCTCCACTTGATGCCCACCCCATCCGCACCCGCTAACAAAAAAAAACAGCGTTACATGTCCCGTCATACACGTCAGATAACGGGAAAAAGACAGCACCAGATATCATGACACTTATAGATCTAGGGCGATGTGTTCAGAACTCCAGTATATTATGCCTTCAAACCTACGTGACCTAAACATACTAACGCTTTCTTTTAATTTATGGATCCAGTGTTTTTGTTTATTGTCATGACAGGAATAAGACTTGCCGCGTTAGTCAAAGTTAGAGTGTACATGTGTTCAACGTGAAACGTTCTCTCTACAAGAAGAAAACAATCAAGATGTTTAAAAAGTAAAGAGCAAAGTCAATAAAAATACATTAGAAATACATACAGAAATGGCTCTATCTCCTTAATATAGGCCATTCTCTAGCTAAAAGTATCCTACCCGCCCCCTCACGCTCCTCACCCTTTTTATTTCCTTCTCCAAACTGAAAAGAAATGTTAAGATTGTTATTGGGTCATGAAATATATCATAGGACGTCAAATTTGAAAAAGTTATGGAAAACTTCGACAGCGAATACTTCACTACACATCTAGGAGTTATATTTATTATTTCCATCGCACTTTACAAACTCGGGTTGGCAAACATCTTTAAAAAAAAAAACAACTCCCGCTCAATGTAAGATTAACTTCTCATTTATTTTTATTTAATCCGGCTGGATTTATGAAGCGATATCCAGCCGGATGCGGGGTCCGGATTTACAAATAAAAAAACAAAATATCGTACTTCTTCGTCATCTAAATATTCTTTTGGCCTAAGACAATCTCTTTAGGCCTTGGCTAATACCTGGGCAACCTGCTTCATCTTCTGAGCAGTGCCATATAAAATTGTCTTAACGTGGAACTCTTTTTACCTCCCTAACCTCCCCTGCTATGTCTAGCGCGGAACACGAAGTTAACAGGTGTAGCAGTGGCGGATTTAGCTTTGTTTGCGTGGGGGAGGCAGGAGAATTTGAGGGGGCGCCGCCAAATTTTACTAATAAATTTTTTTAAATAATAGACGAAAAAACTATAACTTTTTAAATATATTTTAAAGTTCTTCTTTCTGAATTTACATCTGGTAAGGTTTTTGAGTACATCATCAGCGTTAGTTGTGCACAAGTCTGCCGCAATCATCAGCAGAGATAAGGAATCATTTTTTGTTTCCTCTACTTGGATTTTTTATACCTTTTAGCTGAGAAAAAGAGCCCTTAGTTGAACAGATGTAACCATTAATTTTAAAATATGCGCAAGGCGATTTTTACATTTGAAAAAGTACACTTGATGTTGTCTCTATCACTGAACGTATCGTATTAACATTTTGATGCTAGAAACTTGTTACGAATATATGAGTGGAACTTTCGTAGTTCAGTACAGATCTTCAGGATAAGCATTTATTAGTACTTTAAAACCCTGAGATGTTTATGGTACATCGACCAAACAAGAAAATCGAACTGCTATATCATTATATACCCGTCCTTGTCTACTCATCTCTGCCTCAAGTTTGTCAACAATGGCATAGAAAGTAGATTTATGAAATTTTTCTCTGACATTCAGAGATACCTCAGGGGCATCACCATCAATGAACACTTTCTTTTACGATTACGGTCAAAGTTGACCTGGTTTTATTTCTTT
The DNA here is from genome assembly GCA_002072015.1 of Radix auricularia. Taxonomy (NCBI): domain Eukaryota; kingdom Metazoa; phylum Mollusca; class Gastropoda; family Lymnaeidae; genus Radix; species Radix auricularia. Next base: position 101,120 of record MUZC01004471.1, on the reverse strand, counting down.
TGCAGCTTCTTCAAACCTTTCGAATTCATTCCTAGATCTGCTAGTGAAGAATACACATTAGAACAATTATTTAAGTTCACGTGCTCATTTTGTAGAGCTTGGCTGACTCTGTGAAAATGTTGTAACGCTTCTTCCCAAAAGACAAGCATGAGAGAAAATTCTAATTCTTGCATCTTCTTTGCTATATTTTCTGCTTCTCTTCTGGTGTTGCCCTTCTTTGACTGGTCTTCTTTTAAACTTGTAAACATTATTAAGCTTTTATAATATTAGGATGTAACTTAAGACTAATGTGCTACTTGATTTTACATTTGCAATTGGCTAATTTCATGTCGATTATGCATGGCTACTGAGACAATATACACATTTTTCTTGAGGACTTGTGGTGCCCCAAAATAAATGCTAAGTGCCCAAGGCGCGGGCCTTGTTTGCTTAATGGTTAATTCAGGCCTATATAAAAGCCTATAAATCTTTACACAACATGTTCAGATATTAAAACTGAACGTAAAGAAACTGACATCTGATCAATTTTAGATATATCAACGGTTTCATAAATAACAAAAGATAAGAATTGTGCAGAATTAAATTCGTATCAATTATCGCCGATAATTTAAATGCAAGTGATTGAATTAAATCATGGCTTAAATAAAGTTTTTTTTTCTTTTCAAACTTTAGATGACTCTCTTCTTGAAATCATATTAATTTTGGCTAATAAATATACAATTTAACGACAATCCAGTATTTCTACAACTATCATCACTAAATCAAGAATTTTCTCAAGTGTCCCAGGGTTGCCAACGGTCCGTAAATTTATGGACAGTCCGTAAAATTTTTTCGTAAAATTGCCTATCCGTAAAATTCCGTAAAAAATTTAAGACGTCCGTAAAAAAATTAAGACGTCCGTAAAAAAAATGACAAATTGTGGAATCTCAACGTTTTAAAAAAAATCAGTAATTTATGTTTGTCGATATGACAAATATGATATTTTCTTGATTCAAATTTTAATTTGTTACATTGTTTTAGTGGCATCCCGTGCTCTATTTATAAAAAAACAAAACAAATTACACAGACTATTTGTGTAAGGAAACAATAAATTAAAGCTTTATTATCAACTAATACAAATAATGGTAGACGTTTCGGCTCATGCCTTCATCAGTACAAAAACAATTACATGTACTTACATATATCTTAAAATTAAAACATATTAAAGTCTATGTGATAAAATGAAAAGAAATGAAAGACAAAAATAAACACGGACATAGAATATAAGAAAAAGGAGGAAGTTGAAGTATCTAAAGTAACAGTGAAAACCACAACGGGAAAACGATTTTGCAGTCAGGTAAAATTGTGGATTTGGTTAATTCCATATGGAGCCAACGTACCAAATCGTTTTATGAGTCTATTTTCCATGTGGACTCTATTATGGGTATTGGTTGCATATAGAATACCAGTAACTACAATATCCAAAATGCCATCGTGGTCAACACTGTTAAAATGTTTAGACACAGGACACTGAGCCTGTTTATTTATATTGTACAGGTGTTCTCTAAACCGATCTCCAAGACAACGATCTTTCTCACCCACATAAATTTTATGACATCTCTTGCAAATAATTGCATAAATCACGTTGCGACTGATGCAAGTGAATCCATCTTTTATTAATAATTGTTCTATTTATAAACCGTAACAGCTTTCTGGACAACTAGGCTAGCGCGGGGAGACGCATCTCAGCAAGATGACTTGTTTAGACGTCACAATTACGCATAAATTATGATGACATAAATTTAAAAATATTATCTGTTTTTAAAAAATGGCGGAGAAGATAAATACAAGCAAAGACGAATGCAGTAGTGAAAACTGTGAAATAAACGAAATGGCCGATACGAAATGTACGAGACCTTCGCAGCCACGGTAGAAGCGCAAAACATATTCAGGCAATGTCAACAAGGAAATCTACTGTAGAAATGTTTCAGTTCTTGACTAAGGATAAAAAAAACATACTGGTAACTGCTCACAACAAACAGGTAACAGATTGTGAATTAAAAGTGGAAAATTTTGTCGCAAGAAAAAACTTGCCACTAAGTTTAATAGACGACATCTCGGGAAATGTTGCAGATTGGTTTCCTGATTCAAAAATCGCAAAAGATTTCAGCTCTAAAAGAACAAAGGGATCAAGGCTATGATGATTAAAATGTTATTGGCAAACTAAACAAAGAAGATTTGTTCACTAAGAGGAGATCATGTCATTTTAGTCATTTGGTTAACGAATCAACTGATACATCAACAACAGAAAAAATGACCATGGTGGCGATTTACTTCGATGCTGAAATTGGTAATGTTCGATATATTTTATGGTTTAGTTGATTTAAAAGAAGCAAAAGCAGTGTTCAATTTGGCGAGACCAAGACTAAGGGAAAGACAGAGAGACTGAACCTGTCCTAACATATGTAGAAAGTTCAATGACCTTGAATCTATAATGTAGCCAGTACAATGACCTTGGACCTATAATGTAGCCAATACATTGATCTTGGACCTATAATGTAGCAAGTACAATGACATTGGACCTATAATTTAGCCAGTACAATGACCTTGGACCTGTAATGTAGCCAGTGCAATGACCTTGGACCTATAATGTAGTCTGTACAATGACCTTGGACCTATAATTTAGCCAGTATAATGATCTTTGTACCTATAATGTAGCCAGTACAAAGACCTTGGACCTATAATGAAGCCAGTACACTTACCTTGCCCTCTGGTAGAGTTTGTCTCGCTGCCTGCAGGAATGGACTGTACGAGCTTTGGTTGACTGCGCACGGGGCCTGGTAGGAGAAAGACTGGAAAAAGAGTTTCCACAAGGTGTCACAGTCCGTCTGAACCCTGGCAATGATAAGATAACAACAAACCATTGTGTCACAGACACTATTGAATATAATTTAACAAGAGATCGGAATTTCTCAGCCCAATAGATGAACTTTTTTTGTTCCTGGAAGTGGTAACAATTATTAAACTTTATTTCAAAAATGCAAACAGAATTTTTTTTAACATATTGAGCCTTCTCGTCCATGAGGGACATCCACCGATCATCGTCGGCGTCTGCGCTTCCTAGAAGGGCATAGGCCACCTACGAGGGACTTCCAGGGCCAGTTTCTCCAGGATCTTCCATTTGTGGCCAATTCTCTTGATGTCTGCCTCCAATTCTCGGCACCAAGTGTTTCTTGGACGGCCTCTTTTCCGCTTACCTTGTGGGTTCCAATTCATGGCTTGCCTTGTTGTATTAGAAGCAGGTTTTCTTAGTGTATGACCGATCCACCTCCAAAGCTTTTCAAGAATCTTTTCCTCAACGGTCTTCTGTTTCGTCCGCTGCCACAGTTCCCGGTTGCTGATTTTGACCGGCCAATGAATTATGTGAATCCATCTAAGACAATTGTTGGTGAAGGACTGGATTCTGGTCAGTTTTACGGACGCTGTTCTCCGTGTCTCGGCTCCATATAGCAGCACAGGTTCCATTTTAGCGTTAAAAATCCTTTATTTTGAATTGCTGCATAAGTTGTTGGAGACCCAAACATTCTTGAGTTGCTGGAAGGCTGCTCTTGTTTTTCCGATTCTTATCTTGACGTCGGTACCTGTACCACCTTGTTTAAACATGACTCAGACATTAACAGCCCTTACCAGCAGAGATAACGTGCAAAAGTATAGAGTAGCTAACTAGAATATTTTATTTCCTGAAGATATTATAAGGTTTCCGCCCTTGAAATTAATAAATTTTATAGACTTAACCTGGTTTTTAGCAAAGAAAGAAGAAATCTGTGCTTCTTTGCAGGGCTCTACAGTCATACAATGACGAGCTAATAACCCAACCTTAACTAAGAGAACAAGCCCTCCATGACGTTTTCTTGGGCTCTAGAGTCATATAGTGACAAGTTACGAACCCAACCTAAGCAAGGGAACAAGCTCTCCATGACGTTTTCTTGGGCTCTTGAGTCATACAATGACAAGTTAATAACCCAACCTTAACTAAGAGAACAAGCCCAACATAAAGTTTTCTTTGGGCTCTTGAGTCATACAATGACAAGTTACGAACCCAACCTTGGCCAATAGAACAAGCCCAACATAACAAAAAGCTGTCATAAATATTTTCTCAGCTAACTTCAGATAAAAGAACTATTCCATTACACGCAGCATTTGATAATTTGAAAAAAAAAAAAAAAAAGAAAGAAAGAAATTGGCACCTCAGAATGGAAACTAGAACATTTCATGCCAGCTGTCGCTAACGAGAGTCTACGAGAAGAAACCAATGACTCATGGGAAACGACTGACAAATTTGGCTTGATGAAGAGTGATCAGCATCAGGTTTCACATAAAATACGAGGTTATCTAGACACGTTAACAAATATTATTAAAGGACTGATGCTTACGGTTTTAATTATTAATTATGAATAATATATTATCATTACTCCATAGGTTTCATAACTTGGCGCAATTTCCAGTGACTTATAGGAAAACCATTCTTTAAACCTTCTTTTTTAAATCAAGCAAACTAACAAACCAAGTGTGTATCGCATGTTTAAGAAATTGATTTAAATTGCGTTGTAAAAAAATCAGCCTCCGTTTAATTAGCGCTCGATTAATCGGAAAAAAATTAATAGATTAATCCATTAATATTTGATTAAGATACTTTTATAACGCGTATATATTGATCCCATAAAGTGCGATTCATTATTTTCGAAATCGGTTAAGTAGCGGTAATTCTATGGCTCCCAAATTTTGTGACGTAGCACAACAACTTCGTTCTGCTATGCAAGAAATTAGGAAGAAAAACCTTTTTGTTTACAGTTTACGTGAGCACGTAATAAATAATAATAATACGAGGGAGAGTATATAAGTGACCAAAAATATAAATTATTATTAAGTGGAAAAAACATAGAAACAGTGTCTTAAATTTCAAACGAATTTTAATCGATCAAATTAATTTTAATAGAAAAAATTAACGATTATTTAATCGTTAATTTCGCAGCCCCGCGTTTAATTGATCCCAATATTTGTATTTTTGACCAACTTTATTTTGAGTAGAGTATAAGTAAGTAATTTCCCCCCTCCCCCCATCTCCCTTTTTTTAACTCCTTATCATAAGGCTTATGACTAACTTAGTCATAAGTCAGTTACCAACCTGGGCAGGAGGCCGTTGTATCTGGTCTCATCGTAGTCCCAGCACCGCCCCTCAAACACGAGCTGAATGTTGGGCGTGGTCCCCGGAGGTCCGGACTGACCAGTCACGTGGTACGCCAAGCCGAGGAAATGAAGGAGTAAGAGTGATCTCATCTTTGGGTGGTGGCGTACGGGAGGAACAATTAAATGTTATTTTGGTATTTTATGATACCATTAGTTATGAAATTAATTGGCCAAAAATAAAACAACACACACACACACACAAAACGCATTTAATAACATAACACTAGAATAAAACCCAAAATGACTGTCACTGGAATCTTTGCCTAGGAATCATCACTCACTTTGTTAGCCTAAGCCCATTCCATTATATCCTTGTTAACGTCATTTGTTTCATTGATGCTAACTAAAGGCTACCTAAACAATTCTTTTTTTAAATTTAGTGGCATCATTTTATTTTTTATTTGCCAGCTTGTTCTATTTGACAGGAAAAAAAATTTAAACTGAGCTCAGGCAGAACTTTGTAGCTTATTGTGGTGCCTTTATTCAAACCCTTGCCCCACCCTCACCCCCCCCCCCACACACACATCAATTTTCACTCAACGTCCAAGACTTGTTGGTCCACGTGCAAATTTTAAAAACACACACACACACAAAAACAAAAAAAAAACTCGTGAGCCTCGTGTGCAAATTTGCACAGCAGCCATTTATTAAATTTTTTTTCAAAATATTTTACAAAATTAGCTGCACGGTAATTCTAAACTGCTGCGTGGAGTCAGTCAGATCTCTGCACAGTCGCAAAGCAGGGAATATTAACACACACCTTAACTGCTTCCATTTCGTTATAAGTCTTTTAATTAGGGGTGTACGGATTCAAATTATTTTTATCGGCCAGAGACGGATTCATGAAGTGAAATTCTGCCGGCACCGGATTTGTAAGAATGATTCGAAAGCCAATCGAAACACCAATCCAATTTTCTCATAGCTTATTGTGTAGCCCCGTGTTAGTGTCTGTGTCTGCCAGCTACACTTGTATCAATCTCATTAACTGGTTAACAGAAAATTCCTTCCACCCTCGCCTTAGTGGTCAATAGTTAATTTTGGTTAATTGTTTGCGTAATGGGTCTCAAACTTCGAAAAAATACTACCGCGTTGAATGACTATTCTATTATGATATGGCATAAAGAAATTTCTTTTTACCTAATGATAATGCCAGCAACATATGGTTTTTAAAAAAATACAACTCGACTCACTTAAACACGTTTCACATCCCTATGTTTACATCGAACAAAGCGGGTTTCGAATTTGAGGCCCCTTCGCGTTGTCTGCTTACATGCTGATAGTTTATAATAGCGATCTGAGAGCTCAGTCCGGTCGACTATAGTTTAAATTGGTTGTTTGTCTGTTAGTATTAGCCTTATCAGGCATATCTTCAATTGTTTGTTACTAATAATTACGCAAGTAGCTTTAGAAGTTTTTTTTATACTTTACATGCTAATGAGCAAGTTGGACGTAGCTTCAGATGGACAGGTAGTCATTTAGTAAGTCAGGTAGCAAGGTAGACATATGGTCAGTCAGGTAGCAAGGTAGACATATGGTCAGTCAGGTAGCAAGGTAGACATGTGGTCAGTTAGGTAGCAAGGTAGACATATGGTCAGTCAGGTAGCAAGGTAGACATGTGGTCAGTTAGGTAGCAAGGTAGACATGTGGTCAGTCAGGTAGCAAGGTAGACATGTGGTCACTCAGGTAGCAAGGTAGACATGTGGTCAGTCAGGTAGCAAGGTAGACATGTGGTCAGTCAGGTAGCAAGGCAGGCATGGGGTCAGTCAGGCAGCCAGGAAGAGCAAAGAGGTAAGGTAGCAATTTAGTCAAATAGTTAGGTGGTCAGTTTGCCAATAAGTCATGTACTGTGTTAGCCAGGTAGCCATTCAGTCACGTAGTAAGTCAGACAGGTAGCGATTCAGTCACTCACGTAGTAAGTCAGGCAGGTAGCCATTCAGTCACTCACGTCGTAATTCAGTCAGGTAGCCAGGTAGTCAGGGAGAGCTACTTACCTTTCAGAGTTTACTCAGCAGCAATTTTCTTCTGGTGCAGTAAATGGATTCAATATATCCCCACGATTAAAACTTGCCTCGCTTTAAGAAGTTCATTTTTTGTGTTTAGAACATTTTTTGCACCCTCATTAATATTCGTGTTTACAGTGGTTCTAACTTGTTTTCACGTTAGATTAAACTATTTTTTCATCACGTTTTTTTCCCTTCTCGTAAGATGTTTGTCAACAGAATTTAATATGTATTTTTGACTTGATGACGAAGTTTGCCAAATATATGTTGGTCTCTTTTAGATTCGTTGTGCCATGACAATGGAGGGGATATGAAGATATAATATTACGGCTGGTAACGATTAATTTAAATTTAATTGTTAACTTTTGAAAAATTAACGATTAATTTCATGAATTAATCGTTAATTTCGATTAAAGCCAAACGTCGCAAGGGAAGTTTTAAAAAAACAGGTAATTGATATTTTTATTAGGTTATCTCCCCTGTCTCATAGACATAGAAAAAATATTTTGAACTTTTTTAACTGCTTTGAACTGTTGTACTATATTCCTCAGCGATACAGATCCTGTGATCTGGGCTTTTATATTGTTTATTAATTTTTTTTAAATAAATTGAAAAAAAATAGTTTAATAAATTATAACTGAATTTTTCTCGAATAAAATTATTTTTATTGATATTGAATCCATACAATTTTTAACGAATAATCGAGAAATTCATCGTTAATTTCCGCAGCCCTAAAGATATTATTAACTTTTCAAATTGGTGGTCCCGTCAGCACAGTTATTGTTAGCCAGGACCTGATGAAAAATGACACTGTCGCAAAAGTTGTGGTCTCAATCTCTAATTCCTATTTAAGGGGCCGTCAATAAAGTACTTCACGCTATTTTTGAAACTTTTTAACTCCCCCTCCCCCTGTCANAAGTGCGTCACTTTTTCGATCCAATTTTTAAAAAAAATAATTGTATCAACAAAATATTAAAATTTAATATAAAATACTGTGACGTCACACATGACCGGACAACCCCCTCCCCTGTTACAAACTGTCAAACTTTCTTACACCCCCTCAACCCTCTGGAGCGTGACGTACTTTCAGTTCGCTTCAAATTGGACATGGGGTGTCAAATGACATATCCGGCCCGCGCCGCCTCCCTAAAACTTAAAACAGCTTGTCAGTTAATATATTCTGCATTCCCCCTCCCATGCAGCCCCGGAGCATTTTATATAATTCTACAGTTCTTATGACAAGGGGTTTATTACAGTGTTAGAGCCACTGAAAAGAAAATCTTTGGCTTATCTGAACTCTATTTGAATGATCAGTTCAACCCAACCACCACCCCCCTCACAGAGCCGAGACAATGTATATATATTCTATGTTACATCTGTTCAACTGGATGCGTCCACTGTCGTCAAGATAAGGCCGTAGCCAATCACCTCGTACACATGTCTAGCTTATTGACCATACGTACACTGCACTCGGCGCAGTTGTTTTATGATGTACACAGCAGAGATGAGGGGGAGGGGAGTTAATTACAGAATGATGCCTGGTGCATTGTGCAGGGTATATTATGGTGTGGCATCGAAAGGGTGCGATGTTAAAAGATGTATCTTAACCCTGCCCTTGTGGCATTATTTGACACGCTAAATTTCTAATTGAAATATTTGATGGCCAGTTCTGAGGAAACCTTCCGGTGGGGGTTAAACCCTAGTTAGGTCAGTGATGATCCCCACACTTAGCGGCGATCTAAACTATATAGACTCGTAAGCTTTGCCGTGGTGGCGCCAAAGTGATACTATGTTGATAGCGAGTCACAGTAGGGAAATTCCACACCTCCCTCGGGAGGCACACTTTAGTGGGAGGCGTTTTCGGCCCAGTGCCCTGGACGCCCAGGCGGCCGCTTGTAGCAGCGACCGCTCCGGGGGGGGGGGGCTTCTCAGTCTTTACGTCCCTTAGGGGGCCAGAGGGCTGAGGGGGTTTTCCGGGAAGCCCCATGAAGAGCGCAGGCTCGGGACTGCTGATTTTCTTCCACATGTAGGATGGCTAATCAAGTATTAGGGTAGTGTACAAGTTTGGTGTGGGCGTGGTATTGTATTATGGTAGTGTACAAGTTTGGTGTGGGCGTGGTATAGTATACACATCTGGCCGTCTTACCGTCTTATTATCGGCCCATTCCTGATACCACATGTACCGAGCTAATGTCTCCATTGACTAATGGGGTTGATTGATTTTTAAAAGTTATTTTTTAATAAAATTTAACTATTCCGTCTATTATCTAAATGTTTATACAAATTTACTCGAGTGTCTGATGACTATGATTTTTTTTTTACATTTTTTATTTCATTTTAGACTCTTTCTTCCTTATTTTAAATGCCTAACTACCATATTCTACCATTTCATAATAAAGGGATAAATTGAATCACTGTATATTGTTGATTCTTAAACTTAATTGCAAAGATTTCAGTCAGACATTTGAATTTTAACAAACGAATATCTTGTTCCATATGCAAGAAGAAACACGTGCCAGTACTCCTTCTCCCTGCCTGGCTTTCAGGCCCACATCGTTTGCCTAAACAAACCAGGAAAATCAGAACACTATCAAAATTTAAAATCTTATTAAAATGCGAGACTAGACATAGCCCTTGGATAAGAGTTGTAAGCGATCATCATTTTTATAAAGCAGGGGCATCTATAATGCATGAGATAATCACGAAACATGTATCCATAAAGTTTGTTGGTCAGGAAAGTGATTTTCTTCCGTTTAACAATTTTAGGAAATTAAATTTGAAATTTTTTAAAGATATCAAAAAACCTTTAGATCTATTTGATTTTCACAATTTAAAAATAATAAGCAAAAACTTTCATTAAATGTTGGACAATTCTGAATTTTTTAAATAATGAAGTATCTTTATTTTGACGGATTTAGCTGCTTTAATTTTTTTACTAAAAGTTTTAAAGCTTCAAAACGTATCAGAGCAGTTGATTGAATATCAAATTATTTAAATTTTGGAATGTTGAAAATTGCTCAAAGTCACACATATATACTTGCATATAAGCCTACATCGCATATAAGCCGACCCCCTAAAACTGATTTAAAATGGCCAGTTTTAGCAAAACCCCGCATATAAGCTGACCATTTAATTGTCTAATTTTACCCCATATATTTGATTAAAAGAAATTTGTTAATATAAAGATGAAAAATATTTAATTGTAATTTTATGCAATTTTTTTAACTTCAAAAACGAATTCTCCAGGGTATTATTCACATTCAGTTTAATGATCAACTAGGCATACATTAAATTCTTTACGGTTGCATCTCTTTAAACACATATTAGTAACTGCGCACACAACCAAATAAACTTATAAAGAAACAGATAGCCATAAAAATGTGTGGCTAGAAAAATGACATTAATGTCTCTCCTTGTGTCCATTTTGTTTTATGCGCATATAAGCCACGTCCCTGATTTCAGTATTGTATTTTATAGATCTAAACTCGTCTAATACGCGTTCATATACGAAGTACATTCCGAAACAAGTAATAAAAACTCGATTTTTTTTAATTCAAGGGAAATTATTCTAGATTACAATAAAAGTCGATTCCAATAAGTAATTCTGAAAAAAAAAACATTATGACGTCATATTCCCTCACGCTACATCACACCAAGAATGTGTCAATATAATGCGCACCACACAACAATCTAACATAAGCATTCACAAAGCTGGAAAACCCCAATAACTATCATTCTAGATTACATTAAAAATAATTTCAAATCAATAATTTTGTAAGTAAACACAAAACAATTACTAGATCTATAAATTGATGCTAAATTTACGGGGATTTGAACGAACAGAGATTTTTCAATACTTCCTTCTCCACCATTACTCTAAATATTATTAGCTATAGCTTGGCGCTTGTTTCAACCCGATAGATGTTATGATTGTCGTTTGTTTCAACCCGATAGATGTTATGATTGTCGTTTGTTTCAACCCGATAGATGTTATGATTGTCGTTTGTTTCAACCCGATAGATGTTATGATTGTCGTTTGTTTCAACCCGATAGATGTTATGATTG
>MUZC01004471.1:70130-89818 GCA_002072015.1 Radix auricularia | reverse complement strand
TTTTTTTTTTTTTTTTAAATTTTTTTTTTCTTCAGAAAATCTAGTAAATCTTTTCGGCATTTCTTTTGTCGTTGCACATCCTTGGGACCTCCTTAGTATGTTTGCATAAGACCCGAACCCTCTACCTGGTATGGTTCAGGAGGAGTTGCATGGGCAAGCTCACATGTGCACATACATTTCAAATGTGTAAACGCAATTCTCAAGGATAATTGCGTTAAAAATGGATTTAATTTCTTATCTCGTATTGTGCTACACATACATTGAGACCAGATCACATTTTGGAGCTATCTTTGTTTAATCAGTAGGCTGTCAGGGGCAGATCACATTTTGGAGCTATCTTTGTTTAATCAGTAGGCTGTCAGAGGCGTGTTGTCATTGATTGAAAAGTAATAATTATTATTTAAAAAATATCATTGAACTTGATAATTCCAGCAACAGTGTTGCAAAATGCTATTTATCATGTTTTAATTTATCAATCATAAATCGCTTTTAAGAACAAAACACGTACGAATGGGGTTCTTCCCGTCTAGAATCCAGACGTATATAGAGTGACCCGATGAAGCCAGGAAAACCAAAACTCTTTGAACATTTAAAACTCTAATAAATATGCAAGAGCAGACATAAACCATGGATAAGCTTAGGGTGCAATAATCTTCTTTATCGAAGAGGTGTCTGTAACATATATATGTATATAAATTTTGAGTAACTAGTAGAAAAATCCCAACAAAAATGTTGTTGTTCCGGCCACCGCCACGGCAGCTATCGCACAAATCAGCTTGGCCCGTGGCTCCTCTTCGATGTCTTTCATTTTCTTCTTGATGACCAGTTTGTCCTCTTTGGTCAGCTTCGGTTTGGGCCGGTGGTCAATACCACACATCCAGTTGTAGAGCAGGCGGGCGAATCTTTTCTTCCTTGACACTAGGGCCACTGGGGTAAACAAATGAAAAAAACAACAAAGCTGTGTTATAAAACGATGTTCACAGAGACCTTACCTCTAAAGAATAATCCAGTCTATTGCTGGACCCTATGGCGGATTAAGGGGGGGTGAGCGGGCTAAAGCCAGGGGCCCCCGATGGTTTGGGGGCCCCCAAACTTTTTATATTTTCTAATTAAAGTGTACAAATTTTTGCACGAACCCTTGATAATATAATAAATTAAATAAATTTATAAATTATTATCTATACAACTGATCGCGATTCAGTCTTAATAATCGAAAAAACTAGATTTAATTGGCTCACTTAGAGAACATAGTATAAAATATAGTTTATATTTTTAAAATTTCTCATATTAGACAAGCTCCGCTGGCCGGGTGGAGAGAGTACAGGCGCGTGATGTAACCTGTGTGGGGTTCGATTCCCACCAGGGGATAACTAAATTTTTCTTTTCACACTCAATTGTAACATACCGCAAACACTCCAAACAGTTATTTCTTCGTGTTCGTTTATTTTTTTTTTCATTATTAATATTTAGTTACAGTCCTATATCAGCTGTTAACAATCATTTTATTTTAAGGGACGCTGGCTGGATAGGGCCCCCGTTTGATTGCAGCCCGGGCCCCGTGCAGTCTTAATCCTCCCCTGGCCCGGCTGGACCGTTTATATTTAAAATGTCAAAAGTTTAAAAAGTGAGAACGACTCCGTGTAAATAGTTTATCAGCGCTAGAGTCAAGAATCACTTTCATCAGTTTTCTCAATGCCAGAATTCACAAACCAACTTAGAAATATGCTTTGCTTTCAGCAATAAATTTAAAGTTCTACTTACCGGCATTGTTTGGAGTGAAATTAACCTTCTCTGAAACTTTGTTTTATTATGATATAGTTTAGTCTAATAGTGCTTTCGATGCCACATAACATTGACTCAATCAATTTAAATTTTCATAGTTCCCTGATCGTAGTAGGATTCATAAAAAACTTTTAAAAACGTAACGATTCTTTGCTGGAAGACACCAAGGTCTAAGCCCCGTGTTTTTAAACTGTGTAAGGAACAGATTGACAAAGAATATTGTGCCAATAGAGTACGCACGTTTAATTTTGGTAAGGTCGTCTTCCTCTTCATCCTCCACGCCGAAATCGTCTTCAGATTCAGTCTCTTCGGGGTCAAGGGGGTCATTCCTTGTCCACCACGTCACACGACGAAGCTACGGAGCGGGAAATACAAATATTACGAAATGATGTTGTAAGCCTAATCGATATACTTTTTGACATTTAAAGTTGGTTTCTTCCTTCCCACCCTAAAAATGTGTTACTTTTAAAAAGATACTCCAAAAATATAAAAGTCTTCGGGGTAGAGGAAACGATACATTTTTTTCTCCTAGGAGAGAATGGCGAGTAGGCTAGTTCGACTGTTATATCCCTGATAGCTGTCCCGGTTGTTTTGTTGTTGTTTTTTTTGTTGTTGTTGTTTTTAAAAAAATAAATTTAAATACAGGTGGGATAGCGGACCCCGCAAAATTTTAAAAAGTAACCAACCAGATTAAAAATATTCTTTAACTTTAAAAATGTTAATTCGTTTGTTTCGGTTAGTTCAAATCGACTCAAATAACTGAAATCTAGTTTTAAAATATAAAAAGTGATTAAGAAACAACGAATCATTTTAAAAATTAGCACTAACGATTGAGAATTTGGCTTTTCGTTTCCTCTATGATCCTTCTGATATATGTCTAGTTAATTAAAGTATCTTAGAATTAGCAATTTTATAATTTATAATCAGAAACAAAGAAGATAACAAACAATCCTACAAACAAACCTTTTCTGGGGGTCTCGGGCTTGTAAGCAGGGAGATGACCACTGTGGTTATGATGGTCACACCGGACAGGATTATGGCGAAATGCAAGAAGTGGACTTTCTTGAGAACCGCCGGTCTGGTGTCCGGTTCAAAACTGCCGCAGCTCGGGGGCGTGTACGTGAACTGTATGACCATTCGTATGAGGCCGACAATTTGACCTACTATAAGACCCCAGAACGCGCCCTGTTGAAAACACAGTTTGAAACCTTTTTAATAAGTTCTGACTTTCTTTTCAATCGCATTTCCATCTTGTCTGCCAGCATCGTTATATTGTTTAAATGTAGTTAACCCCTTTAATGTGAATAACGTGATCGTAATCATCAATGTTCCAGCCTTCAGTGAACGCCGGTTTGTAGGTTTTAGAGAAGCCTGGTACAGAGGCGCACTTAGCATATCGTGAGTTATATAATTATAACGTATAGATTTGCCAATCGTGGAACTCCCTCGGGTGTGAGGTCGTGAGCGGTGTCCACACTCGACACCCCAAGGCTACCTCTGCTCGTTTCAGAAGACGTTAATGGTAGGGCATACGACATCTTAATTAATCAATGTATGTCCGCCCAGTAACGACGTTCATCGTTCACATATTAGGAAAGGTTTAGCAAAAGTGACTGTGTATTTCATAACAATGTGTTCGATGTTTTCCACTCAATCACAATAAATAACTCAGTAACATTCAATCACTCAATCACAATCAATCGCTGAATCACATATTTAGTCACATTCAATCACTCAATCATAATCAATCGCTGAATCACATATTTAGTCACATTCAATCACTCAATCACAATCAATCGCTGAATCACATATTTAGTCACATTCAATCACTCAATCACAATCAATCGCTGAATCACAATCACTCACTCAGTCTCTCACACAATCACTTACTCAGTCACTCACACAATCAATCACTCTTTTTCTCACACAATCACTCACTCAATCCCTCACACAATCACTCACTCAGTCACTCACACAATCACTCAGTCAGTCACACAATTACTCACTCAGTCACTCACACAATCACTCACTCACAAAATCACTCACTCAGTCACTCACAAAATCACTCACTAAGTCACTCACTCAGTAACTCACACAATAACTCAATCACACAATCACTCACTCAGGCTCTCACACAATCACTCACTCAGTCACTAACACAATCACTCACTCAGTCACTCACACAATCACTCACTCACACAATCACTTCCTCAGTCACTCACACAATCACTAAATCAGACGCTCACTCAATCACTCACACAATCGCTCAATCACACAAGCACTCACTTAGTCTCTCACACAATCACTCAGTCACTCACACAATCACACTATCACTCACTCAGTCAATCACACAATCACTCACTCACTCAGTCAATCACACAATCACTCACTCAGTCAATCACACAATCACTCACTCAGTCAATCACATAATCACTCACTCAGTCAATCACACAATCACTCACTCAGTCAATAACACAATCACTCACTCAGTCAATCACACAATCACTCACTCAGTCAATCACACAATCACTCACTCAGTCAATCACACAATCACTCACTTCAATCACACAATCACTCACTCAGTCAATCACACAATCACTCACTCAGTCAATCACACAATCACTCACTCAGTCACTCACTCAATCACCCTCTCAATCACACACACAATCACTCACTCAATCACCCACTCAGTCACTCACCGCTTCAGTAGTTCTCCGCCAGAACAAGGCGAGCAGAAAGACCCAGACCCAAGGGGGAGAAATGCAGGATGAAATAGTTTGTAGATATGTCCAGAGTTGTCCACCTTGCGAGGTCTCCATTATCGGGATCCAAAAGACGCTGAAACGCAAAAATTATTTTAATTATCTTTCCATGTTAAGGAGATTTAACCGTTTAAGAACGTTCTCATACCTACAGCGGCAATACTTGCTTTAAATACTCAAGCTTGACTATGTGAAGCCAAGTTGTTTTTTTTATTGGGTTTAAATGATAACATATATGTTGAATTTCAATTATTTTATATTGTAAGCTGCTCAAAGGTACCGACTTTTTAAAAAAGGTACATGTGTAGATAACAATATGGCGTCAAAACATGTTTTCCTCTCTCATTTGTCAATTGGTCGAAAAGATTATTGAAATGCAACTCGCTTCACACTGAGAGGTGGAGATTAAACTCATTAAAGTCATTCAATCATAGCAAGTACAGACAAGTCATAATTTTTTTTTTTAAACCCCAACAGCAGCCTGTGAAAACGTCGCCCACCTGAGGCCAATGAGAACCAGGACACAGATTCTCCCGACGATCATCAGCTCCGCTTGTGGCGCCCTCTTCCTGAACCGCCGCCAGATGTCCATCGTGAACATGGAGCTGGCCGAGTTGAAGATGGAGGTCAGGGTGCTCATCAGAGCTGCCAGTAGGGCGGCAAGCATGACACCACGTAGACCTTGTCCGGAAAAACAATTATTGTGAAATCAATTTTATAATAAACTAGATGCATACGCCGCAGAGTTGCTCATAAATAGTGCAAAAAAATTAAGTGGTGGGGTAGGGGGGGGAGAACAGACAAAAACTGCATCACGAAGAAACAGAACAACGCGAATGAACAGCCGTGTTGCGGATTCATGGGGCCATCCATATATTATGTAAGCAAGCAGGAGAAGGGGGTCTTTGAAAAATTGCATTTTGCGTATGGATGCGTTCAGGGGGAAGGGGGGGTCTCCAATAAATGCGTACGTAAGCACAAAAAAATTTAATTTGCATAATATTAAGCCTAGTAACGTAAACCGCTCAGTCTGCAAACGGCATCTGTAACCGGCTGAGTCAAGACTGATATGCAATAATGTTTTATAATTTAATGCACAGGAAATTCTGAACTTTTAATTATTTAAAAGCAATTAATATTTTATTCAGACCAAACGTTCACACATTGCTAAAATATATCCTTCTGATTTATATTTCCATTTCTTTAAATTAGCAGGTTTTCTTTCGCCTATCGTTGTCTCAGCCGTTATATAAACATAACGGGATGGCGATTTCACTGCATTTATTGTTATATTTTATAACTTTTTTGGCCGTCCATGAATGACGTCACGCGATTTTGACGATTTTATGCCCACCCCTTCCCCCTCGTCATAAAACTTAGACCCCGCCTTCACCCCGCTCTCCAATCCAATATGACGTCACAAAACTTTGATCTTTTCCCCCCTCTTAAAAACTTATTGAAAGTTACCGCGTATAACATTACATATTTTTCATTAAAATATCTGTTTAGTGTAAGTCTGCACTCTAATATCGTAACACGTGTGAAGCCATTGAAAATGTAACGAAAGCAATCAAGAGGAACTTTTATTTAAAGTAGCACATTTTGATGTGATTTTGATTTTTTAAATACCACCCCTCCTCCCTTTCTTACATCGTCACAAATGCGTGATCCTTCTCCACCCCTACCCCCAGGCGCGCGACGTCGTGTATGGACGGCCCCTTCATGCAGTGTTGAAGACAATAAAATATGGAATAAATATTCTATTTCTTTAATAATTTCCACATGAAAAACACGATGTTACAAAAAACTTTAAAGGGGCCATCTTTAAATGACGTCAGCGATTTTTGCCTATTTTTATATGCTTTAGAAAACTGAATTCTAAAGCAGATTTTTAGCGCATTTTCGAGATGTCGAAATCGCTATTGCACCCGTTTTGTCCGTCCGTCCGTCTGTCATCACCCTTGATCACAGCATCCATAAGTCCTAGACCCATGATGTATATATGTTTTTTGTATGTCCTGACCTGCCATTTGTGCATCAACACTCAGTTACTCGATCCGTTTAAAAACCCCGTTAAAACTACCAAAAAAACTTTGCGAATCGAGAGGTAACACTGGCGCAGGGAACGGCCGCCATTGCCGGAAGTCGAATGCACAATTCTTCAAGCATTGAAGAGTGGTGCGAAAGGGTGCAAAATAATTAGTTGTTTTTTTTTTAGTTGACGTCATTAGAATATGTGTAAAAGTTTAGAGAGTTTTACGTCATCATTTGTGGTGACTTGTAGTTGGATTAAAGAGAAAATAATTTTTTTTTTAAATGTAAAGAAATGACTTTTAAATAAAAAAATGTCAGGTATATTCAATACACAAGAAAATTCATAAAAATATGTCTAAAATCTAAACACAATTACTGATAACTACATAATTCTGATATCTAACATAAGTACTGATACATAATACGAAAATGCGCTAACACGTCCTGAATTCCAATAGGTACCAGGCTTAACATGATTTTTTAAAATCACTATTATTATTTCCTCGAGGCATTATTCTCATAAAGCGAGGATAAGCAATGTTGGAGCAAGAGGGCTTAGTTAATCCAGTTGTCTTACCTTGAGGCATTTTCCGGATGATAAGAAGAGGATAAGCGATGTTGGAGCAACCAGCCTCATTGCCACATGCAGATTTGCACGAGACGGGATCCGAGCAGGCAATTTCATCTGAAGATTACATTACATTGTAAGAGACAACGGAAGACCTTGGTAGCTCAGCCGACAATGTATGAATTTACCATCATTGCAAGCAAATACATGAAAATATGAAAGTACAACAATATGGATGTACATCAAATCATGGAAGTACATCTACATAAGAAATTCACAAAATGCCTGAAAGTACAGGTACTTTTAGTCAAAGTAATACATTTAATCGTTAGGACGGGAAAGCAATAAGAAATAGAATTATTTCAAAACACATCTTAACTTGAAAGTTCTATAAGTCTTGGAATGTCATTAAATGTCTACTTTAATTTAGATACTGTGATTGACTTTTTGTAACTATTTGTTTTACCAGGAAAGAGTATCCGACTTATCATCCCTGGAACTATCCACAAGAAAAATGGCAGAATTTTCAGGGCGGCGGCAAATACGGAGCCACCTTTACTGTGGCTGATATTCTTGGCTGCCAAACAACGTTGGACCATAATCTGTTGGAGAGAAAAGGTGTAACTAATGCCATCTTTCAAAATTAATCACGATGAGGGGAAACTAGATTTTGATCTCTTTTAAATAAAAAAAACTAAACTGGTCAAACAAATTTGGCATGAATTCTATAATTTCCCTTCTACAACAGTTACTTCCCATCTACAACAGTTACTTCCCATCTACTACAGTTACTACCCATCTACTACAGTTACTTCCCTTCTACAACAGTTACTTCCCATCTACTACAGTTACTGTGCACCTACTACAGTTACTGCCCATCTACAACAGTTACTTCCTATCTACTAGTTATTGCCCATCTACTACAGTTACTGCCCACCTACTACAGTTACTTCCCATCTACTAGTTACTTCTCATCTACTACATTTACTTCCCATCTTATCTTCTTATCTTATCTTATATGTTACAGACGCTCCTTCTGTACAGAAGATTATTGCGTCCTACGTATTTCTATGGTTTGTGTTTAGTCCTGTATTCTTACTAGAGTTTTAAATGATGATAAAGTGTTGGCTTTCCTGGTTTCTTCAGGCAACCCATTCCACGCCCGAATACCGGACGGAAAGAAAGAAAACTTGTATGTGTTTGTTCTTGCATATGGAATAAGAAAGGTGTTTTTATCTTTATGTCTATTTGAGGGTTGTATTAAGTTATCTTTGTGTTGTATTTCTAAATTAGAATTAATTGCCTTATGTATAATTACTAATTTACTCTTGGTTCTTCTTTCCTCCAGTGTTTCAAGGTTTAATGATTTTACTAATGATGTTACTCTTGTCAGTTTTGAATAATCTAGCAGCTGTTTTTTGGATTTGTTCTAACTTATCAATATTTTCTTTGGTGGATGGGTCCCATACAGAAGATGCATATTCTAGTATAGGTCTCACCAGGGTGAGGTAGCATTTTAGTTTTATATCTTTGTAAAAGTTTCTTTTTATAAAGCCTAAGGTTTTGTTTGATTTTTTAATAACTTCATTGACATGGGGGTTCCAAGATAGTTTCTCATTTATTATGACTCCTAAATATTTTGCATCATTAGTTTGGGTTAGTTCTTTTCCATGAATGAAATATTTTGAATTTATTTGTTTCTCTTTCTTTGTTACTCTAAGCAGTTGACAATTTTCTGGATGGAAGTACATACTCCAGTTAGTTTCTCATTTTATTAATTCATCTAAGTCTTTTTGTAAAATTTTGCTATCTTGTTCTGACTTGATTGCTCTATAGATTATACAATGATCAGCAAATAACCTAACTTTAGTTCCTGTTGAGATATTGTTGGGTAAGTAATTATTATAAATTAAAAATAGTAAGGGACCTAGGACAGTTCCTTGTGGAACTCCTGAGTTAACCTTTATTGGTGTAGATTTAGATCCCTTAATTATTACAGTTTGCTCCCTACCCAATAGGAAATCTTGGATCCAGTGATGTAAGGGACCTGAGATTCCAAAGTATTTAAGTTTTTTAAGTAAACTAAGGTGGTGAACTTTGTCAAATGCTTTTGAGAAGTCTAGTAATATTGTATCTATTTGATCATTATTATCTAAGCCTTTTGATAGATCATCTATCAATTGTGTTTCACATGATCTGTTCTTCCTAAAGCCATGTTGGTGTGGGCATAGGGCATTATATTTGTCAAGGTGGTTAACTATTCTGCTATATATTTTGTGTTCTAGTAATTTACAGGTGATACTAGTAAGTGATACAGGTCTGTAATTACCAGGGTCGGACTTATCACCTTTCTTAAAGAGTGGTGTTACATTGGCTAATTTCCAATCCTGGGGTACTTTACCCTGGTTTAGAGAGGCTTTAAAGAGAACTACAAGGATTGGGGACAGTTCATTGCTTAATTCTTTTAATAACCTGGCAGGTAATTCATCTGGGCCAGTAGCTTTGTTTATTTTTAAGTTTTTTAGGAGTGAATGTATACCTATCTCATCTACAGCTATGTTACCTATTTCTTCCATTTTATTTAAATTTATTGAAATTTCCTTGTCGCCTGAGGCAGAAAATGATGATGCAAAATATGTGTTAAGGATATTAGCTTTAGTCTCTTTATCATTATAGGTTTTATTATTTGAGCCCTTTAGTGTGGCTATACCTGAAGGCTCCATTTTTTTTTGATTTGATAAAGGACCATAGGTTTTTATTGTTATCTTTAGTTATCACATTGTTTATATAATTATTTTGGAGGTTACGGCTAAGTTTTTGTGTCAAGTGTTTAATTTTTAAGTATTTTTTGTGTATCCTTTCTAAATTGGTAGCCTTAAATTTCTTAAATAAATTCTCCTTTAGTTTGCAATATTTTTTAAATTTAAAATTAAACCAGCATTTATTAATTCTATTTGAAGTTATTTTTGTTGGAACATTCTGATCCATTATGGTTTTTAGATTGGTTTTTATTTCCTGCCATATTTCTTCTACGGTGCTATCTATGCTGAATTTACATAGGAAATTTTGTTGGAAATTAGAAGCTGATTGGTGTAATTTTATTAAGTTACATTTATTCCAAAGATATATTGTTCTTCTAGGCATCTTATTTATTTTAGTTTTAATTGTGTTGGTTGCCCTAACAATATCATGGTCAGACAGCCCAGGAATTATTGTGCAGTCTAATACTAGTCCTGGTCTGTTTGTTAGGAATAAATCTAGTATTTTGTTTTTCCTAGTTGCTTTTTTTACTATCTGTTCTAGGTTTATGTTGTTTATAGTGTCTAAGAAATGTTCATTAATTTCTTTATTATTTTGGTGGCTATCAAATGTATAGTTTTTCCATATTATATCTGGAAGATTTTAGTCCCCCATAGTCCAAATCACAGCATTTTTTAAATTTTCTTTAATAGAAATTAGTTGACTGCAGAGATTCCTCATGTATTCTTTGTTTGTATTTGGTGGCCTATATATACTGCCTACAATAAAGGGTGATCAATTTGGTGTAACTATTTTGCAAAAAACAGATTCTATATTAGAGTTTGGTTGTGTGTTAATTTCTTCGGCTATGAGAGTTGATTTTATTGCAAGTAGGACGCCACCATGGTTGTCTGTTCTGTCTTTTCTAAATAAATTATAATTGCTGCTAAAAATTTCAGAGTTATATATGTTGGGGTTCAACCAAGTTTCAGAACCAGCAATTATATCTGGTCCTTCTGTTTTTATAAGAAGTTCTAAATCTGGAATTGTATTTTTTATGCTTTGGATATTAATTATTAGAGTTTTAAGAGTGTTTTGATTGTCAGTATTATTAGATTTTTATATTTTCATGGGTTTGTGTGGCAGGTCTGATTTTATCTAGGGTGTTTTTTATATTAGAATTAGCCAAAACACTGTAAAAGTTTGTGGTGATCAGGTCTCTATAATTGAACAAGTCTGAATTGATTTGGATAAATCCACAATGTGTGCAGTGCCAAGATGTATGCTTATTTATTAGGCCCATTGATATGTACTTGGGTGCATTAGCATGCAGGCAAACTGTGTGGTACCATTCATTGCAGGTGTCACACTGAATTGCGCCTTGTTTACTTGTGTATGTTTTTCTACTACAGTTACTTCCCATCTACTACAGTTACTTCCCATCTACACACAGTTACTGCCCATCTACTACAGTTAGTTCCCATCTACTACAGTTACTTCCAATCTACAACAGTTACTTCCCATCTACTACAGTTACTGCCCATCTACTACAGTTACTTCCATCTACTACAGTTACTGCCCATCTACTACAGTTACTTCCCATCTACTACAGTTACTGCCCATCTACTACAGTTACTTCCATCTACTGCAGTTACTTCCATCTACTACAGTTACTGCCCATCTACTACAGTTACTTCCATCTACTACAGTTACTGCCCATCTACTACAGTTACTGCCCATCTACTACAGTTACTGCCCATCTACTACAGTTACTGCCCATCTACTACAGTTACTTCCATGTACTACAGTTACTGCCCATCTACTACAGTTACTTCCATCTACTACAGTTACTGCCCATCTACTACAGTTACTGCCCATCTACTACAGTTACTGCCCATCTACTACAGTTACTGCCCATCTACTTCAGCTACTTCACAAAATATTCTTTCAAAGAGCGCACGTCATAAAAATTAAACTATAACGGTGAAGGAAATTTATTGTGAATATTAAATGAGGAAGGTGTTAACGCCATACCTACAAGCAACTTTAATTGTAAAAATTTTTATTTTTCGTTATAACTGACTTAATCGGCGGTATTTGATGTTATATTTTATAATGCTGAAACTGATGCTTTGAATTCTATTTTTAAAATATAATGCCTGCCATAGACTCTAGTAGACAGTATCTGCAGGGTCATCACCTGGTCAGTGCACCACACCCAGATTCCTAATGGGGTCAACCCAAATATAGCACCTGGCCATGGGATGTCACCAGTCAACGCGTCCCTCCAAATGTGCCAGTAGTCTGTGGTTGGAATAAAGTTGTCTTCAATTAAGTTACTCTTGAAGGAGCGTTCAACGGTTTGGCAGAGGTAGAGTAAGGCATACTTTACTATAAATTGTAATGACTTTGGATCAATATTGGCTTGTGTACACATGCTTCATCAATAGGTATCTTCTACGTAGCTATTGCCTGGTTTATACACATTGCCTTAAGAATGCTTATTGAAATCAACTTTCTGATACAAATTTAGAAAGAAAGCCAACAAGCAAACATTTTCTTCTCACCAAACATTTTCTTCTCACCAAACATTTTCCTGTCACCAAACATTTTCCTGTCACCAAACATTTTCCTGTCACAAAACATTTTCCTGTCACCAAACATTTTCCTGTCACCAAACATTTTCCTGTCACCAAACATTTTCCTGTCACCAAACATTGTCCTGTAACCAAACATTTTCCTGTCACCAATCATTGTCCTGTCACCAAACATTTTCCTGTCACCAAACATTTTCCTGTCAACAAACATTTTGCTGTCAACAAACATCTCATTCTCCAAAGACAACGTGTCTTACCTGGCCTGGGAAGTCCACAGGCGTATTTGACGGGGTCACTTAGCGTCTTGTTAGAGGCAGCAGTTGCATAGAGTGAAATAAAGGCATTCCATCCGCCGATGTCAGTCATAGCTGCAACACGAAACATGGAATCATTTTTTTAACTCAACATTTTAATATATTTTCTTTTGGGATCTTGCAATAAAAGAAGTCTAAAATTAATTAAGTTTGTTTACAGTATTTACTCAAACAAAGCCGATGCAGAAGTGTGGATGAACATGAAAGTGTGGATGAACACGGAAGTGTGGATGAACACAGAAGTGTGGATGAACACGGAAGTGTGGATGAACACGGAAGTGTGAATGAACACGGAAGTGTTGATAAATACAGAAGTGTGGATGAACACGGAAGTGTGGATGAACACGGAAGTGTGGATGAACACGGAAGTGTGGATGAACACGGAAGTGTGGATGAACACAGCAGTGTGGATGAGCACGGAAGTGTGGATGAACACGGTAGTGTGGATGAACACAGCAGTGTGGATGAGCACGGAAGTGTGGATGAGCACGGAAGTGTGGATGAACACGGAAGTATGGATGAACACAGAAGTGTGGATGAACACAGAAGTGTGGATGGACACAGAAGTGTGGATGAACACGGAAGTATGGATGAACATGGAAGTGTGGATGAACACAGAAGTGTGGATGGACACAGAAGTGTGGATGAACACAGAAGTGTGGATGAACACAGAAGTGTGGATGGACACAGAAGTGTGGATGAACACGGAAGTATGGATGAACACGGAAGTGTTGATAAACACATAAGTGTGGATGAACACAGAAGTGTGGATGAACACGGAAGTGTGGATGAACACATAAGTGTGGATGAACACGGAAGTGTGGATGAACACAGAAGTGTGGATGAACATGGAAGTGTGGATGAACACAGAAGTGTGGATGGACACAGAAGTGTGGATGAACACAGAAGTGTGGATGAACACAGAAGTGTGGATGAACACAGAAGTGTGGATGAACACGGAAGTGTGGATGAACACAAAATGTAACTGAAGTATTTGAATATCCTGTAGAGGAGAGTTAATGATGCATTTTTCTATTTACAGAAGAAAATGCATTCGGCACTGGCTGCTTCGAGTAATGCGTTTTAATATATTGTGATTTGTTTCTACCTTTTATGGCTTTAATGATAGATATTATTTCTTTCACTAAACTTAACACATATTCTGTAGGCCTGAGACCAATCTCTTAAGGCCTTGGCTAATACCTGGGCAACCTGTTCCATCTGCTGAGCAGTGCCATACAACATTGTCTTAACATGGGACTCTTTTGCCACCCGTACCTCCCCGGCTATACCTAGCGAAGGACACGACGTCATCAGGTGTGTGACTGTTTCAGAGGCTTGGCTGCAATGACGGCAGTTCGAGTCCCTGTTGTGGTCTAGCCTGTTAAAGTACGAGTTGGTTGGGCATTGCTCTGTGCGCATTTGAGTCACAAAACTCTGTTTACGCCATTTCTCACTTATTTCTTTTATTTGCACCATATAGTTTCAAATTTTTATTTTTAAATTTTGCCACCGCTCGTGCCCCCTCAACCACATTTTTTATCTCTAAAAGGGTTTCCCTGCCACGGAAAACCGCGCTTCGTAAACTCAGTTTAGCGAGGAATTGTGAAATAATTCAGTAACGAACAAAGAGATTTCAGCAAATATTGTACGCTGGGCAGCCAAACAAACACGAAGTGTGAGAAGCAAGATTCTCAGGACCCTTACATCACTGGATGCAATACTTCCTTTGTGGTAGGGAGAAAACTGTAATAATCAATGTATCTAAATCTGCACCAATAAAGGTTAACTCAGGAGTTCCACAAGGAACTGTGCTAGGTCCCTTCCAATCTTTAATTTATATAAAAGATTTACTCAACATCTCAACAAGATAAAAAGTTAGTTTATTTGCTGATGATTGTATAATCTATAGAACAATTAAATCAGAACAAGATAGCGAAATTTTACATAAAGACTTAGATGAATTATTAAAATGGGAAACTAAGTGGAGTATGTCTTTCCACCCAGAAAAGTGTCAACTGCCAAGAGTAACAAAGAAAAAGAAAGAAATAAATTCAAAATACTTCATTCATGGAAAAGAACTAACCCAAACTAAAGATGTAAAAAATACTTAGGAGCCATAATAAACGAGAAACTATCATGGAATTCCCATGTCAATGAAGTTATTTAAAAAATCAAACAAAACCTTAGGTTTTATAAAAAGAAACTTTTACAAATGTAATAAAGATATAAAACTAAAATGCTACCTAACCTTGGTGAGACCTATATTAGAAAATGCATCTTCTGTATTGGACTCGGCCACCAAAGAAGACATTGATGATCTAGAACAAATCCAAAAAAGAGCTGCCAGATTCATTACTGGAGAGTATTCAAAACTGACAAGAGTAACACCATTGGTTAAATCATTAAACCTTGAAACACGAGAGGATAAAAGAACCAAGAGTAAAGTAGTAATTATACATAAGGCAATTAATTATAATTTAGAAATACAACACAAAGATAACTCAGATAGACATAAGGATAAAAACACCTTTCTTTTTCCGTATGCAAGAATATACAAATTTTCGTTTTTCCAGTCCGGAATTCGGCGTGGGATGGGTTGCCTGAAGAAACCAGGAAAGCCAACACTTTATCAACATTTAAAACTCTAATGAGAATGCAGGACTGGTCACAAATCATAGATATGCGTAGGACGCAAAAATCTTCTGTATAGAAGGAGCGTCTGTAATAGATAAGATAAGAAGACCAGGCGATAAGGCGTTGTTTCTCTTTTGACATTAATTAGTCACAAGAACGAAATAAAACAAATAAGATGAAAAAAATGTATTTTTTTAATTGTATTTTCCGTGAGCATAATCTGGGGATACGAGTGCTCATTCGCTGTGTTTAGTCACTAGAAACGACACTGGAGCTCAAGGAAATTAATAAAAACCAGAGGTCTTAAAAGAATAGATGGGACGTGTCTACTGTACATAGACGCATTTCTAAACGAGCTACATGGTGACCTTTGACCCAGCGTGACCAGATCCAACTGTAACGTCCTGACACAACAGTGCAATCTATTGTTTAATAGCAATATGTGCAACAAGGTCGTGGAAGCTCGTGCCTGGTCATAAGTTCAACGGAATTCAGTGAAAGTGAAGCAGGTGCAACACACAGACTCGAATCACTGACGACATAATTGATGTAAAGACTAAAATGTCGCTGCACAACTTTCTTCAAGCTTAGACGCCGATTTGCGCTGGTGCGCACTTACTTATAGCAAAGAGGATGACCGCACCAATCAGCAAGATGATCGTCTGCAGTGTGTCTGTGTAGATGACAGCTGCAAGTCCACCTGCCAGAAATACATTGTCAAATTAGCATAGCGCTTTTGAACTTGTTTTTGAACGTCAATATATTAATATAAAGTTATTCATTCATTCAGTCGTCCGAATTCATCGACGGGCGCTTCAGAGTTCCCTGTCTAAAACACTTGAAGCTATCGATCTCTTTGAATATTTTGTTGTTGAATTTATGTTTACCACCCATGTGGCCTACAATTTATTGTATACACCTTAACCTACACTTTATATTGTGATTTACGCCAATGTTACTTTACCCTAGTAAACAGTCTGTTGGCTTTCTTTCATATCCGGCACTTAAATTTAAAAATAAATAACCCCTTTTCAGACCATGACGGCCTATGGGGCGAATGAAGTAGCGTTCACAAGTTTCATTGACCACTAAAGAGCAGTGGATCGCGTGGTTATCACAATGCCCCAGGGGCTTTGCCAGTACCGCGGCTCGAATCCCTTACTCGGGTTCTTGCCTGGGTTCGACAGTCCAGTGCGCTACCACTTAGACCAACGCGCCCCTGCCACTTAGCTATGCAGTAATGAATGCAACCCTTTATCAACATTTAAAAGTTTAATAAAAATGCAAGACTAGACATGAAACATGGATAAGCTTACGACGCATTAATCCTCTGTATCGAAGGAGCGTCTGTAAATGGTACCATAAGTTTATGCTAGACACATCCGCTAGGGCAACAAGTAGAGTTCATGACTTAATTATTCTACTAACTATAGTCTAAAAGTGTACCAAGTCAAGAACATAATTCACAATCTATACAGTACTGAGTAAAGATCCTTAACACACCAGGTACAACACTGTGTAGAGCAATAACTTGCCAGCCTCGGTTTAAAGCCATGCTGTAAATTACAAACCACAAACTGCATACTGAATACTGATTAGGGTATATAACTTCACATCCACAGTACTTCACTTATTGGTGACTGTTATACTTTGTACTCTATATGACTTCACATCTACAACACATGACTTACCGGCGACTGTATAAAGAGTTGTTACCACCAAGATGACGCCTATGCACGCGTACATGTTCCACCCAAGCAGTTGCTGCATGAAGATGGCACCTGAGAAAATCTCAGCCTGAAAATGGATGTTACCAAATAATGTTTTTAAAAAATGTTGTTTCCTTTGACTCCATTTTACAGTGGCTGGCTTATATTTTAACACCACACACACACAAACACTACCTTTTAAAGCTGGTGTTCTCATTGGTCGGGAGAAATAAATTAAAACTAGTTTCATATTGATGATATACTTTATAAATGTCTAGCATTTTAAAAATCTGTTAGGTCGAAAAATACTTGAAAGAAACTGGATAAGCCGACCCTACATTATTTTTAAACTCATGTGCTTGTAGGTACCTAGATGTAAAACTATAAACTTAGTGTAGACTGTACACGCATGATGTCGCTGATTAAACGGCAAGGAAGGCGAACTAAAAGTAGTTTACAAGTAAACTGTGCCAGAATTGAAACTTTTATACATGATGGCTATTTAAGGAAGAGAAACTTACGGATATTTTCGTTAAAACGTAGAGAACAAGCGCCAGAACCGAGAGATAAATCCTCAGCCTTTTGCCTCCAAATCTTTTCTTGAGGTACTCCGGCATCGTGAAGGCCTGTGTGGCAATGATTTTGAATTGCTTTGTTTTGTTATTAAATATATGCAGCAACGACTTTCAAACAAATCACACAATCAAACACACACATACTTCATTCCACAATGTCCACAATCAAACACACACATACTTCATTCCACAATCTCCACAATCAAAGACATACTTCACCCAACAAGGACTACAATCAAACACACACATACTTCATTCCACAATGTCCACAATCAAAGACATACTTCACCCAACAAGGACTACAATCAAACACACACATACTTCACCCCACAATGTCCACAATCAAACAAACAC
The DNA here is from genome assembly GCA_002072015.1 of Radix auricularia. Lineage (NCBI taxonomy): Eukaryota > Metazoa > Mollusca > Gastropoda > Lymnaeidae > Radix > Radix auricularia. The sequence continues at coordinate 71,747 of MUZC01004471.1, read as the reverse complement.
ATACTTCACCCCACAATGTCCACAATCAAACACACACATACTTCACCCCACAATGTCCACAATCAAACAAACACATACTTCACCCAACAAGGACCACAATAAAACACATGAATTCTTCACCCCCACAAGATCCACAATCAAACACACAAAAGAACTTACCCCACACGACACATAGACAGGGACGAAAATCCAACCCAGCGCAATCAGAAGATAAATAGCCTGCAAATAAACCATAGCAATAAATAGTAGAGATACAAATGTACAGAAAGAGCAGACAACTCATTTCGACATCCTCCAAATCCATTTTCACATCCACATCTTCGGAGAAAGAAATAAAAGTTAATAACTTCCCATTTAATTAAATTTCCTTTCCTAAACGTCAAATCTTTGAATATGTCATTCAGATTATCAAAATTGAATTATTTCACCGTCACCGTAACACTTTCAAATGTTGTTGCGCTATTGGCTCAATGGAAGTTTTTCGCTTCTAGCACTACTAGAAATATCTAGATTGTATTTCGCCGATTTCCAGAAAGGTCCATCAATTCAGTATAGCTTCATTCTTGATGTTGCCGCGAAATGCTAAATTTTGCTTTACAACAAATGATGTAATTGTTCTATCCAGATAAATGTTGTTTTTTTTAAATCAACCCCCCCCCCAGCAACACCGTTTTCCCACTATTTATAGAACATACTCACATGCCACTCGTAAATGACGCTTGAGAACCCGGAAGCCGCTGCTGTACCTGGGAGACCAACAAACATACGAGCCCCCACATTACTGGCAAAGATGGAGGCCCCTACCTGCAGGACATTCAGAAAGTTCTAGTCAATTTAGACGTAAACTGTGCACCCGTAATGTATGCATTAATTACTTTTGTCATAAAGTGCGTTACTACAATGTAAATATGAAATCAAGTAACTTTGTCGGATGGAAAGTTGACGCTTTTTCGATCGGGTGTAGAGAAGTAACGGCTCCTACTCACTTTAGATAAGTAAATTTTATTGGTGATAACTGTGCTATGAATCCTGCTCACTTAGGATAAGTAAATTTTATTGGTGATAATTGTGCTATGGATCCTACTCACTTTAGAGAAGTAAATTTTATTGGTGATAACTTTGTTATGGATCCTACTCACTTTAGAGAAGTAAATTTTATTGGTGATAACTGTGTTATGGATCCTACTCACTTTAGAGAAGTAAATTTTATTGGTGATAACTGTGATATGGATCCTGCTCACATTGAAGAAGTAGATATTTTTGGTGCTATCTGTGTTATGGATCCTACTCACTTTTTCAATGTGTTAAGACTTCAGACTCACCGGAAACCAGTGCATATTTTTCCCGGCCAGAAAATAACCAGCTGCATTGTCCCTGTGAGGTCGGAATGTAGACTAGGAGCCGAGGGTTAGATATTTGGGAAAACAAAAAAGAATTAAAATGAAATTAAGAAACATGTCATCGAGGACATCTCTACGGAAGACATGTGTATTATGGGAAGATTTCTTTATAAAAGTTTGTTCAGACAGCTAACAGTTTGAACTAAAATTGGCCAAGTAACTAATGATAAGCTATAATACATTGGCCAAGTAACTAATGATAAGCTATAATACATAA
>MUZC01004471.1:23866-60017 GCA_002072015.1 Radix auricularia | reverse complement strand
CGTAGCGGACAATATCGTTCAAGCAGCTGGGCCCGTATGACCTAACAGAACGTTCCTTAATTGTTGTTGACATTTTGTTCAGTTTATTTTCGTCTTAGTTTATGAGTATGACGAATGCATTGATATGATGAATAAACGTTTGTAATGCGTTATAGTTCACCATAGTGTGTTACTGAGTGTGTAAAATGAGGTGCATGGATGGTGGCTAGGTTACATTGTATGGCGATCATGAAGGTGAAAATACTGCGGCGTTTATAATGGTTGACCTGTCAGATTTTTAAAAAATTAAAGCCCCCTTGTCGAAACGGCACGTGATCGACTGTCCGGTGATTACACAATGGCTTGTTACGAAGGCTAGACAAAGTGGCGACCTCGGACCACCTGTTATGGAGAAGGTAAACAAAGAGATTGTGGGCTGAAAGAATGTAGGTACCTTAAAAAAGGATTATCTGAACACATTGCCTTTTTATTATCCAATTATATCGGATTGGAGTGGTGAAGGAGTTGGGTAGATTTGAAAGGATCTAATATTAAACAATATTATTTTAAAAAAACTAGAAGAAAAAAAACAATTTTTTGCGAAGTAAAAACGAGGGTCGAAACATCCGAGGATCAAAAAGTTCTGTAGTCAAACTGTCTCTGCCCCTCCCACCACAAACCCCCTCAATAAATCGATTGAATATATGTTTGCTAGTCTCTATCGAGTTTTCTGCACAATACATATGACTAAAGTAATAATAGTTATAATTTTATTTTTGAATTTGTTTTTAAAAAATGTGCCCAGAAAATGTGTATACACTCTTTAAAACACAACACCAACATTTATTTATACACACCTCCAGTTGATTATTTTAAATTTTATATTGTCCCTTCTCTACAAAAAACCTGTATTATCACAAGCAAAAGAAAAAAGTCGCTATTTTGATACAGTCGCTGTTTTGATACAGTCGCTATTTTGACCGTCGCTGTTTTGACCGTCGCTGTTTTGACACAGTCGCTGTTTTGAAGTCGCTGTTATGACGGTCGCTGTTTTGACAGTCGCTGTTTTGCCCGGATGCGGACCAACACAGGACAACGTGTGTTGCCGAGGGTTATGGAGCAGGTAAATAAAAGGGCTGGTGGTATAGAGAATGTTCGTAACTGTATAAAATACTTATAGAGCACATTGCCTTTTTATTGCCTGATGACATCGGATCCGGGTGGGTTGCAGTTGTCTAGGTTTGGAAAGACTTTCTACCTCAGATAAACGGGACAATTCTCACAATAATGAACTCGCATTATTGAATTTTGACTTTTTTTTTCAGTCTTCGTATATCAAAAGTTAAACTTAACTATTTCATACTGTTTTTAAATAGATCCTTAGAAAATAATATTAAAGTATATTACTTTTGGTATCAAAGATAAATTTTGAAAATAATAAATTAAAAAACAAACAAAAGAAACCAGTTCACGGTGTAGAAACGAAAGGCCGAAACGTCCTGGAGGCCGTCCATAATTGAAGTCACGTGATTTTTACCACCCCCCTTCTTCGCCCTCATCATACTGCGACACAAAAACGTCGAACCCCTTTCCCCATGTGACGTCACAAAGCTTTGATCCCCCACCCAAAAGCCAAATTTTCTTATTGAAATTTAGCATTTAGCTAATTACTTTTTTGTCATTTCAAAATGTATTTAGTGTAAATCTGCACTCTAATATCATAATACGCGTGAAACCATTGAAAACTAGGCCTAGGGTTAAATCGAATTCAATTTTTTTTAATCCGACCGGAGCCATGTTTAGCCGGATTTATAAAATGAAATCCGGCTGGAGCCAGATTTATAAAATAAAATCCGGCTGGAGCCAGATTTATAAAATAAAATCCGGCTGGAGCCAGTTCCGGATTTTAAAAAATGGCTGGATTTCCGAATAGCCGGAGCCGAAATCCCGTACACCCATTTTGAAAACATCATTAAATAAATTGAAAGCGATCAAATATTTAACGAACTTTGATTTAAAGTTGCACGTTTTGATGTGACGTCACATTTCTTAAACTTCCCCTCGTCACAAATGCGTGACCCCCCCCCCCACTCTAGGCGCGTGACGTCATTTATGGACCGCTCCATGAGGCCGAAACGTCCTGTGGTCGAAGTGTCCGACCACCCTAAGTCTAAGGTAACTGTTATTTTGTGTCAATTTTAACACGCATTTTTAAAAAAAACTGATGATTTTTTATTGTGAGGATATGCGGTGTGTATGTGTTGGGGGGGGGGGGTCTTAAGTTTGTTTTTGTCTTACAGGCACAGCTTCCTGTTAGCTGCCGGCGATACGCTTACTAAGAGAATTCATCTTAATTACCATACTAGTTAATACTAGCAGAGTTATTCCTTGGTCTCATTAATAACCATATTAATATTATAATTTGCACGTAATTTAAATGTACACGGAGATAATGTTGGTCTCCTACTTGTTGAGCTTGGAGCATTGTAACGTTTCCACTGTCCGATATATCGCAAATGTTCCCTCCAGACACGGGCAATGAACGCCATTTTTATAGAGACACTAAAGGGGCAGTGCGTTGGGGTTTTGTTTTTGATAAGAGGGACGCCATTTTCTAACAAATGAAACTTTTTTTTTTTAATTAAAATAAAATTTTAACATTATTAATTGAAAGAGAAGCTACACAACTCCTGGCCCACCCCAGACAGCACTGTAATTACCCAAATGAAAAACGATAAGTTTTTTACCCATTATTTTTAAATTTTTAGTCATTGTAAATAACATTAACCACATCAGGTGAGAATCCTACAAGAGACATAGTTTTGGTTCTATGATAAAGTTTTATTAAAACAAGTGATACATGTGTAAGTCATCAGTCAATCAGTCAGAAAATCAGTCACACAATCAGTAAGCAATCAGTCACACAATCAGTCAGACAATCAGTAAGCAATCAGTCACGCAATCAGTCACACAATCAGTAAGCAATCAGTCACACAATCAGTAAGCAATCAGTCACACAATCAGTCACACAATCAGTAAGCAATCAGTCATACAATCAGTCAGACAATCAGTCACACAATCAGTAAGCAATCAGCCACACAATCAGTCAGACAATCAGTCACACAATCAGTCAGACAATCAGTCAGACAATCAGTCACACAATCAGTAAGCAATCAGTCACACAATCAGTCACATAATCAGTAAGCAATCAGTCAGACAATCAGTCACACAATCAGTAAGCAATCAGTCACACAATCAGTAAGCAATCAGTAAGCAATCAGTCACACAATCAGTAAGCAATCAGTCACAAAATCAGCCACACAATCAGTAAGCAATCAGTCACACAATCTGTAAGCAATCAGTCACACAATCAGTCAGACAATCAGTCACACAATCAGTCAGACAATCAGTCACACAATCAGTAAGCAATCAGTCACACAATCAGTCACACAATCAGTAAGCAATCAGTCACACAATCAGTAAGCAATCAGTCACACAATCAGTCAGACAATCAGTCACACAGTCAGTAAGCTATCAGTCACACAATCAGTCACACAATCAGTAAGCAATCAGTCAGACTATCAGTCAGACAATCAGTCACACAATCAGTAAGCAATCAGTCACACAATCAGTAAGCAATCAGTCACACAATCAGTAAGCAATCAGTCACACAATCAGCCACACAATCAGTAAGCAATCAGTCACACAATCGGTAAGCAATCAGTCACACAATCAGTCAGACAATCAGTCACACAATCAGTCAGACAATCAGTCACACAATCAGTAAGCAATCAGTCACACAATCAGTCAGACAATCAGTCACAGAATCAGTCACACAATCAGTAAGCAATCAGTCACACAATCAGTAAGCAATCAGTCAGACAATCAGTCACACAATCAGTAAGCAATCAGTCAGACAATCAGTCACACAATCAGTAAACAATCAGTCATTCAATCAGTCACACAATCAGTAAGCAATCAGTCACACAATCAGTCAGACAATCAGTCACACAATCAGTAAGCAATCAGTCACACAATCAGTCACACAATCAGTAAGCAATCAGTCACACAATCAGTCAGACAACACACAATCAGTCACACAATCAGTAAGCAATCTGTCACACATCAGTTACACAATCAGTCACACAATCAGTCAGACTATCAGTCACACAATCAGTCACACAATCAGTAAGCAATCAGTCACACAATCAGTCAGACAATCAGTCACACAATCAGTCAGACAATCAGTCACACAATCAGTCACACAATCAGTAAGCAATCAATCAGACAATCAGTGAGACAATCAGTAACACAATCAGTGAGACAATCAGTCACACAATCAGTCAGACAATCAGTAAGCAATCAATCAGACAATCAGTGAGACAATCAGTAACACAATCAGTCAGTCAATCAGTTACACAATCAGTCAGACAATCAGTAAGCAATCAGTCACACAATCAGTCAGACAATCAGTAACACAAGAAGTGAGACAATCAGTCACACAATCAGTCACACAATCAGTAAGCAATCAATCAGACAATCAGTGAGACAATCAGTAACACAATCAGTCAGTCAATCAGTTACACAATCAGTCAGACAATCAGTAAGCAAACAATCAGTGAGACAATCAGTCACATAATCAGATAGACAATCAGTAACACAATCAGTCAGTCAATCAGTTACACAATCAGTCACATATTCAGTCAATCAGTAACACAATCAAAAGTTTGTCATTTAAGAAATAAAAAATTCATAATCTCATATACCCTAAGGTGAGATTTTATGATCTCACAACATCAAATAAAACAACATCATCCCTTGCTAAGTGTCTTCATGAGCTGGAAAATTATCAAACATTTATATATTCTTAAACACCTTCAGTCAAGATACTAAATAAAAAAAAGTCTTATTCTGTCACGTCACAGAAATTTGACCAAGTCAGGTGGGAGCGTAATGCGGTTTAGATGATGTGAGAAACTATTTCTTAGACAAACAGGCATTTAGTTGGCATGAGCCCCTGACACATTTTAAAATAAATTATCGTTTTTAATTTTTCTTTTTTGTATACTTAGAGACCAAATGTGGTTTGTGAGGGGTGGGGGAAGGCGGTAACATTAATACAACAATTTACAGGAATAATGGCATAACAAATTATAAATAACAATTTGGGTTATAAATAATCATCATTTATAATTCATTCATGAATATTTTTTTTTAAATACATGACAGATAATGTCTTTTATAATTGTAACTAGGCTAGTGAAGTTGTATACATCTGACACATGCCCTCTTTACTCTTGAGAATGATGGGCCCAACCTGGCAGGTCATTCATGTATCGCCAGCAGTCTATGAAGGCTAGTTAACAAATACTTGAAACTCTTGGCTCAGGTAAAACATGTCTTCTTGTGCTGGCTAAACAAAGCATTGTTCTATTCCCTCCCACTAATTGAAATATTTTCCTTGAGCATCTTCAGTAGGCTCCCTAACAGAGGAAACATTACCCTTTATCTAAGCAATGGCTTAGAATTTTTTTTTACTATGTCATCAAAGTTTAGACATCAAACATCAAAACTTGCAATAATTTCAATAATCAAAGCAAAAAAATACAATTGAGCTGAAATCAAATCTTTTAAATATCATTTTGAAAACAAGGACAACTGTAGCAAGGGGACCACTTGAAGTGTGAAGAGGTCAGCCAAAACAGCCTGCATTAAAATAAAGGTAACCGAAATTAACTCTTGGAAACAAAATGGATAAGTGAACAAAATGAATAAACATCACTAAAAATGTTGAGGTGTTTAGTTGTACTGACAATGCTGACATATAACAAATATTTTTATTATAATTTATTTGAAAATCTAAAAAACCAAATTATTTACACTCACCTCTGCAGTGTTCAGAGATTGAACTTTTAATAAATTAGTTTTTCGGAACGAGAATATTGCAACAGCCAGAACTGTGGGGAAACAGGAAATGATAAACATGAGCAATACACATCACCATGACAACAAAGTAATTTGTAACTAAAAAAGTGGGTATTGATGCAACCTTGGAACCCTACTGTAATTCTAATTGCATGACAATGTTTATTTATTTAATACCTGGCAATATCTCCAGTGACAATGTTATTTATTTAATAACTGGCAATATCTCCAGTGACAATGTTATTTATTTAATACCTGGCAATATCTCCAGTGGCAATGTTATTTAGATAATACCTGGCAATATCTCCAGTGACAATGTTATTTAGATAATACCTGGCAATATCTCCAGTGACAATGTTATTTAGATAATACCTGGCAATATCTCCAATGACAATATTAGCTATTTAATACCTGGCAATATCTCCAGTTACAATGTTATTTAGATTATACCTGGCAATATCTCCAGTGAGTCAAAAGCCAAAATCCTGTCCCACAGAAGTAAGACTTGGTCACTTGAAAGAAACCCAGAAAATGCTCTCATCAGCCACTTGAATGCAATCTTCAGTCTGTGGATGGTGAGAAAAAAATCTTGGATCTTCAAATAGTCAATCCAGACTGGATGCTGGATGATAAATCATACAACCTCCCTCGCCCCACCCCACCTCTCCATCTCATGGATGTATTGAGCTCTACATATTAGGAACATTGGAAACTAGACTTTTTGTAAACTAATGAAGTAAAGGTTTATGAGGCTGACATGATTTAGGCAAGTCAGTTTAGGGTGAGTTGAAACATGTCAATTCATTGGTGGACACCACCAAGCAGTTTCTCTTCATACACTTATTTTTGCACAGCATCTACTTACGGCTGACAGCCCACTTGTTTTAGATGGTAGAAAAGCTCAGGTTCCTCAGCTTGTAATAGGGTCTCAAAAAGTAAACTCAAGGCTACAATTCCCTGTGTAAACAAAAAATAAGCTTATGTGTAAAAACATTCTTTTGTAATTAGCTTAAGTAAGAGCATTAAACCTGTTAATCATATCTACATCTCTTGTAAATATGTGCTTCATTTCATTTCTTAATAAAGTTTAATGCAGTGAAAACTTATCACTTAAAAATTAGATGTTTAGTTTTGAGGATTTAAATAAAAGATTAATCTTTAATTTTATTAGGCCCTTCGTAACCTGGGGGTGTGAGGAGACACTGTGCAGTCGGAAGAAGTAGTGCATATACATGTGTCGGAATACATGGTAGAGCTGGACTATGTCATTGTAGATGTAACAAAGGGGGGCAACTGCAGGAGGTTGGGAAAATGAAAAGATATTAATGATTGTGCTGTTTAAAAAAAATGATATCAAATGTAAAAATACATTATCTGTTAGTTCAGTACTAAAGGATCCCTTTGTTACTTTCTTTATCTTTTAAAATTGCTATATTTAAACAGGACTTTTTTCCTCTCCAATTTAGTACCAGCTTGGAGTAATAAATGCAGAGTTTAATTACCTTCAGCTAGTAAAGGCTTACAAAAAGGCCAAGAATTTTTTTAAATTTTCCGGCTCACTTAAAAAATGTTGATGCCAGTAAAATAATTGAAAACAGCCCCACAGAAACAGACTAAAAATTAATGGCAAGAACTTACCATACATAGCAAAGCCATGAAATGGAATGACACCATTGGGTGGGTAAGTGACAGCAAAATCCTCCATGCCAAGTTTTCCCCTAATGTAAGATTTTGGCGGTGTGGCGCTATTGTAGGCAAAATGTTTTAAAACAACTGTGTCTCTGGAAAAGGGGAGGAGTACCTGGCCAATATCAAGAATATCATAAAAGTATAATGTAGTAAGGGGGAAATTCTCACACTTGGTTGTCCTCCAATAGGCAACATAGTAAAATCAGGGCTATGAATTTTTTTTTATTTTGTCCCAATTTTCATCCATTCCACATTAATAAAGCAGTTTTCATTATGCATCCTGAATAGTTACATTTATTTTGGTGTCAAATTTAAATAAAATTTTTTAAAATAAATATACATCACACACTTTAAAAAATTCTTTAACAGAGTATTTGTATTTGTTTATTGTTTCACTATTTTATACAAAAGCTCACTTGGTAAAGAAAGTCCTCAAAAACAAAATACTGGTCATCATTAGTTGCAGTTAGTTTGACATCCTGGTGGAGCAAATGAAATACAATAATCTTAAAAATCAAACACTGTCAAATATTACAATATCTTAGTCTTTAAAGCAGTATTTTTCAACCTATGTGTTCCACAACTTCCATTGAGCAGCACCCCAAGATTCCATTGTTGGCCATTAAAAATTATGCAAATTATGGTCAAAATAGCTTAGTACAACAGCACGAGGTACTGGCACTGTGTGGCAATAAGTTGTTAATCGACAGAATTTAAGAGTTTGCTTCTGAAAACTTATCTTAACTGGCAACAATAATAATTATTAAAATCAGCTACTCTATCCACATGACTTTATATTTGACTTGACCTAAAATTAGTGTTTTTTAACATATGCTTGTATCAATTATTTGTTTTCATTAGGGCTGTTATCCATTAATTTAAATTTAATCATTAACATTTGAAAAATTACCGAATAATTAATCGATGATTTTGATTAAAGCTAAAAAATTAGATGTATGGCGTCATTAAACTGAAAATTTCAAGGGAAGTAACAAAACAGGAAATGGACATTTTGTCTTAATTTAAATATAAGTAGTTCAATATAATGTCAATGAATTTAAATTTTGTTATTGTTAATAAGTAAAAACAATGCTTATTTTTTTTATCATTTTCCTTACAAAAACAGCTTATTTTAAATTTTCCACTTTAAAAATCTTTTTTTTTTAATGGAGAAGTTTGTACGTAAAAAAGCAAACTATAATTAATTATTAATAATTATTTATTTATTAATAAATGGCATGCAATTTCACAAAACACTTCCTTTCATTTTAATCGCTATTTTATCAATAAAAAATTTTACCGATTAATTGAGAAATTAATCGTTAATTTCCGCAGCCTTAGTTTTCATACATAACTAAATATATGTAAATAATGTTTCTGTCCATTTGGAATAAAACAAACCCTCATGTCACATCATGTGGTTCCAGTATGAATTTAGATGCTCCAAAAGGTTCCATAGCTTGATTAAAACAAATATATTAATAACTGTAACATGAATGATCAGAATCATAAAAAATCATACTATTGTATACCAACTACAGTAGCTAGAAATGGACTAACCTTTATACCAGCTACAGTAGCTAGAAATGGACTAACCTTGTAGAGGAGGCTGTCAACCAATAAATCATGTTGCAGTACATAACCCTTTAACTGCTCATAATATAAATAATCCTGTGAAGAAATAAAAGAATGTTTTAATATATTAAAAATATCGCATTGTAAACAAAGCATTATTAAGAATGATATAATACTAATATACACCAAATATATAAAATCAAAATAAGCTGGATGAAATACCCTACTATAAAGGTTATAGATGAGATTCTTCTGACTTTAGCTCAAAAACATTATTAGTGCCAACAAATTTTACTTAAAATAGGAGTCATTTTAATTTTTTTTAAAGTATTATAGTTAGGTTATTTCTGATATTTAGCATAGACAAAATGTGTACAGAAAGAGGATGACAATGACACCTATGTAAACTTACAACTTTAGAGAGCTCCACCCCTAGAAAATCTGAAAGCTGGTGTAAACTTACAACTTTAGTGAGCTCCACCCCTATAATCTGAAAACTGTGTAAACTTAAAATTTTATAGATCTCCACCCCTATAATCTGACAACTGTGTAAACTTACAACTTTAGAGAGCTCCACCCCTAGGATCTGACACCAGAGCTCAGCTCTCATAGATATAGGACATCCTTTTTTGGAAAACTCTCTTGTTATAGGGGCATGATTGGCTGCTAAGACTGAATAGTTAAAATTAAAACACATTGCTTGAGTCAATTTGGCTGCAGTAAAAATTTAAAATATAAACTTACCAAGTCAGACAACTCTTGCTCTTAACAGCATAAATTTTATTAAAAATTATTTAATTGTTATCTATCAAAAAGAATGTAATTTGTAATAAAATTCATTCAATAGGATTGTTTTATTTGCTTCTCCTATAACTCACACAAATATTACCTTCTGTTTCAGTGAATGCATGGCTGTGATGCCATGTTCAAAATGTGTGACAAACAAAACCCATGTCCTTTTTAGTAATTTTAATACAGTAAAAGTCCATTAGTCCGGCATCCAACAGTCCGGAATGCCCGATAGTCCGGCATCGCTTCGGAAAATTAAAAATTTTAGTTTTCTCCAAAAGTGTATCTTTAAAGCAAATAAAAACGCCGGGAGCTATTCGGAAGTGTTCAGGATCATCCGGAAGCGCTCAGTATTGCTCGGAAACAATTAGCGGTCAGCTAGTCTCAGCTGTCACAACAAATACAGGTGCAGTGCAGCACAGTTAATCAATCCCAAAACGTCTTCGCCATTTAAAAAAATTTTTTTTGTGCTTTGTTGTTTTGTGTCCTTTCAGATCGCAGTAAACTGTGTCTCAGTAAGATCTACTGTAATACAGTACATCTGTACTGACGTATGTAAGTTTTGAAACTTTTTATAAACAAAGTGAGTTTTGTTCTAACTATAAAGTGACCATGTTTTCAAAACATAAGCATTCGAGTTCAACAGGAGAGAAATGAAAACATGTTACACTGACTCTAAATCAGAAACTAGAAATCATCACACAGCTAGAAAAAGTTGAGAATAGAAATGTTTTAATGAATGAGTTTAATATTGTCTCATCAACTATTTAGGCCTATGACATTAAAAGAAACATAGTTCATTTGTTTTATGACAAAGCCTACACTAAAAGAAGGGGCACCGCACGATAGACCCGAATTTTTGATAGTCCGGCACCGAGCCGGTCCCTAACGTGCCGGATTATCGGACTTCTACTGTAGTTGGTAAATTCTTGAATTAGTGCCACACGAGTTTGGCTGGTTATTTCTAGTTACATAAGTTATTATTATCTATTAAGTGCAAAATATTTTTATTGAAGCTCTCTGAAGAGTTTTTCCGACCTTAAGTTTTAAAGGTTACTTTAGAAAAGCTACGTGCAGACAATAAAAAAAAACTTTTCATTTTAAAATGCTTTTAAGAGGGGGGGGGGGAGCTGAAGGAATCAAATATAGTGTTGACATCTGTCAATTAGTTTCCAGTTTTTACTTATGTTTATGGGGAATAATTGTTTAGCTGATGTTTAAAGCAGTATAAAAAAATTAAACCACTAAATATTAACTTTTAAAGCCCCAAAGCGCGGTAATCAGCACCTAGCCGCTATTATTGAAGCGTGGTAATGAGTGCCTTGATAGAACACTGTTTAGAAACGAAATCACAGAAAAGTAAAAAAAAATTCTTCAATGCTTGAAAGATGACTTCCGGCAATTGCGGCTGTTGCCCAAACTAGTGTTATCGCTCAATTCGCAAAGTTTTTTTGGTAGTTTTTTGTTTTGTTTTTTTGAAGATGTGATTTTCATATACTTTATTATAAAATAATAGTAATAAACTACAGGTAAATATAGTATTTAACTCAAGACACTGTTTTGGAGGTTTTAACGCAATTTTTAAAATTTCATAACCAGTTGATCGCAAGATGGGAAATCTTTACGGGACTGAGGCGGAAGTTTATTGAAAACCTTCTGGGGCTTTAAGAGTCAAAAATATTTCCTTCATGACATGACAAGACAAACCTTTCTTTCCTAATTTTGTCCTTTCAATTTCAAAGAGCTCAGGAGGGATGTCAGACAAATCATCTGTACCAGTCTGGCAGTGGGTGATGGCCATGTCACTGTACTGAATCCTCTGTGTTCAGACAAAGGAAAGTGAGACTCCACTCACACTCTCAACATTTTCTAACCTTTTTCCATTTCTCTAAAAATTTCTTCTTTTTCTTATGTTACTTTGTTTGTTGTTGTTTTTTGGGGGTTTTTTTTGTTTTGTTTTTTTTGTAGTAAAAAAAAGAATGACTTCTTCTTTGATAGTGAAAAAAAATTACAAAGAAATATAGCATCTATTAACTGAAAATAACATCTACAAACTTAAGTAACAGCTAATAAATTCTCATTGTTTCTATATCAAATAAATGACATAAACAAACCAATTCATTGAGTGTTTTGACTTTCAGTGACACATGGATCAGACCCCATGGTAAATCATATGTTCTGTGGATAACACAAAAACAGAATGGAATCAATAAAGATAAGGTTACAGTAAACACTATCCTGATTTTAACCCAGTGTAAGATGTACACCTTAACATTACAAATATTTCATCATCTGTATTCAAATGTTGTCTCCCACTGGTCCAATCAATGAAATCTTCCCATCTGTTTGACCAAATGACTGATCCTACAATTGTATCAATCTTAGTAATTTGATACTAAACCAACATAAGGCATTGGCCATTTGTTGAAAGCCATCCAGCAAGTAGGTGTAAACTAAATCACTTACGTCTAATTCATCTTAAGATTCTACTCAAATATCAAGATAGATTATTAATTAGATATTAAAAAATCATTTAAAGTTCAAACTTACCCAACATTTCCTGAGCTAACACAATTTGGGTTCTTTAAATTGATAACTACATCAAGAAAATCTTTAGGAGCATAGACAGGTCTGATCTGACTTAGATCTAAAATGGATAAAAAATTAATTTTTAATTTTCCCCAAAATATTTACTGTTTGCTTACAATAAATAAACTATAGATATTGAAAATAAGTGAAGTAAATATCAGAAAGATATTAAATTGCAAAGTAAATTACTCTTTAATTTTTTTTTAAATTTAAATTATCTACAAAAATTAATATACTGAATATTTTATAATTCTGAAAAGTAGCCTCATATGTAAAATTATAACATCATCTTGAAAGAATGGGTGTTATATGTTCACTCCAATGTTAGTTATTAAAAAATACATATAAATATTTGATTTGAATATTACTAGGGCTGCGAAAATTACCTATTAATTTCTCGATTAATCGGTAAATTTTATTATCGATTAAAATTATTTTAATCGATAAAATAGTTATTAAAAATAAAGATATGATTTGTTTGAAAATTATATTTATTAATAAATATTTAATAATTAATCATAAGTTGTCATTCTACGTACAAACTACTCCATTTAAAGAATAGACTCTAAGGTTTTAAACTTTAAAATAACCTGTTTTATAAGGAAAATGATATAAAAAAACCCATTGTTTTTAATTAATAAAAAATAACAAAATTTAAATTCATTGACATTATTTTAAACTACTTATGTTTAAATATATCTCCTAACAATATTATATTTTTAAATTAAATTAAATTAAATACTTAGGTTATGGGCATCTTTTTAAAAGCCTTAATAGGGCTCAAAATTGGAAGGAAAACGACATATTGAAAAAAAGTGATCATGAGGTCTTTGAAAAAAAGCATAACTTTTGAACCACTTGGGATGAAAAGATGATCTTTATCTTTTTGTTAATCATCAAACAATTTCTATATAGCTCTATTACTTTTATATTTTAAAATTAATTTGAAATTTTCATCCAAGTGCCTAAATTTTAATGCGTTCTTTAACTTATTTTTTTTATTGCTAACTATGTTTTAAAAAATATAAAAAAATTAATTAAAAAAAATTCAATTACCTGTTTTTATTACGTTCCATGAAATTTTCAGTTTAATAACTTCATACATCTTTATTTTAAGCTTTGACAAAATTATCGATTAATTAATCGATAATTTTTCAAAAGTTAACGATTAAATTTAATTTAATCGATAACAGCCTTAAATATTACATAATGAGCTTTAAGCTTTTTAAAGTTTAATTCCAGTAAATGCAAAGATCATTTACAAATACTAACTTTGGTTCTCAATTTCATTCAAATATTCAATTTTTCATACTTGTACTTTGTCTGTCTAACACAGTTCTTAAAACGCAGGGGTATTTTCACTTATTTATTCTACCATAGTGAATAAATGTACTAGTACCTGGTCCTTCAACACCCAGCTCTGTCCACCTTGTGGCCATATCTTTTCTATCTTTCTCTGATCTCTTAAAAAAATGTTAATTTTTATTTGAATTAACTTACATGTGTAACTTTCATCTCCAGAGACAAAGTTTTTATCTTAGGGTCAAAATGAATAGCATAACTATATAAGTTCTTTTTGACATTTAGAATGGAATTCATAAGAGAATTTCAAACTTTCAATTAAATATTTCAGATGTATTACCCTTACATTTAACAATTACTAACATTTTAAGAATACTTTTTTTGTTTTGAAAGAACTATTAAATTGATCACTGAAGTAGTAATACTTACAGCTCTGGCCAAAGGAATGGTTAATTCAGTGCACATACTGTTCAAGCTTTTCAGGATCTTCTTTTCCCATGTGAGCTAATCAAACCAAAAGTATCAGTAATTATCACAATCTCTAATGGATTAATCAAATATATTGACCAAAATAAAGGTTTATAGAATGCTTACAATATTTTGATTCATTGTAAATATCTTAGTAATCTCATACAAAAGCAATTTAAAAGAGAACTGAACAACATTTTAAAATTAAGAAAAGCAAATGTATTTTAAAAGAGAATCTGTAACAGCTTTAGAAGTTCGATAAACTTGCCTGAGCTTTCATGATATATGAGATAGGCTCCTTGATCAAATCAGAGCCAGAAAATCCACATTGCTTTGACAGTTTAGTTTGTGCTTGCAAAAAGTGATAGATAACATTTCTTAGCTTACGTTCCCAACCTGTGAAAATGGATAGAGAAGTTGTGGAGAAAAAATGGATTTATTATCTAAAATACATAAGGGCACAATGTAAAAGCCTACTGTGTGATGTTTTTTCTTTTCATTTTATACAATTTTAATTACACAAAAAATAAAAATTGTTTAAAACAGTTATGTTGTATGAAATATTCCCAACCCATTAACTAAAAAGCTGTAACAGATAAAACTATTCACTTGTCTTTAACTATCTTTTACAACGTCCCACAGACCATACCTGCTGCAGCGAGTCCACTGTAAACAGTTGTTTTTAAATCTGAGATTCTGTGATTAGACTTTTGAGCTTCTTCCTGCAAAAATTTGTTTTTAAGTGTGATATAATTTATGTAATATGAAAACCTTATTCTTTTTTTTTTTTGTGTAATATGTAACACAGAACTCAATAGTTTAAACTTGTATTCTTTTCTTTTAACTTTCTTTGGAAACTTGGCAATTTGAGTCTGTAAAAAAGTTTTAAAAAACATATTTCCTAATTAAGAGAAAAAAATACTGTTATGTTTTTATCTAATATAAAAATACCTGTGCTGCACATAAAAGTTCATTGAAAAGTGTAGAAGGCCTCAGACTGCACAGTAAATTGACAAAGATGTTATCTTGGTGGTCCAATGATCCCATAATTAGTTAATGGTTATATCTGCTCCAGGATTAGTTGAATTGATGTCAACCTGTTGAGATCCAAACAGTTGTACAACCTTTAGTAATTATCTTATCTTAGATATACAGACACTCCTTCTTTGCAGAAGATAATTGCGTCCACAGACCATGAAGGATGATCTGTTGGCAAGAGATACAGCGGTCACAGGCCACGGCTATGAGGGTTCCACGCATTACTCAGCATCTATTGTTAGTTAGGTACCCATTCGGAGCTGGGTGACTCAGGGACTCCTTAGGCCACAGGAACAAATCCTTGCCTTGGCATGGATTTGAACTCGTGACCATCGATACGCCAGACAAGCCCGCTTGCCACTCGACCACCGTATCCCAACAAATTATGAAAAATTATACATTTTTAAATTCAATAATTATATCATAACTTTTTCATCCTACAATTATCAATGTTTAAAAGCTTAGAATTATTTTTAGGTTTGATTTTCAAGGATGATGATTATTTCTGGGCTATCTTCCATGCTAGTCTAAATAAGTATATTTCTGTTTTATGGCTTTCTTTCATCATAGTCTCAATGGCCTCTGGTGTTCAGGACTCTGTTTAAAGAAAAAGTCTCTACATAATTCTTAAGTGTCTCATGCTTTGAAATCAGTTCACCTAAATAATCCTGTGCACATTCTTCCATACAGCTGAATGTCAATGACAGAATTTGGTTGTTAGTTTGTTCAAGCTAGAGAAGGTCCTTAAAGGCTGGTGTGATATGGTCTGAGTTTATCATCGACAACACAATGTTCAATGCAGTGTTTTGAACCATCTGTACCTTTTGCAGCTAATGAGACGATTCCCACAGATAAATTTTGCAGTAATCCAGACATGATAGTATTAAAGAGACTGCGAAATTATTTGCTGTTCTCTTATTGAGTTAAGAGTGTAACTGACACCAGGCATGAAGGTGGGAAAATAAGCCCTGATCACTAAGCTAAATCTAATACAGAAACTCTTCTTGAATTTACTAAAAATTGTAAGTGGACTAAGGAATCTTAGAAGTGACACAAATGATCATCTCCTTCACTGCACATATTTTAGAATGTTAACATGCTTAAAGACATGTTATAATTATTTCTAATTTTCCATACTGGTAATCCTGAAGTTTATACACATATATTATTTAACAGCAAAATTTAATTTTCTCATGAGAACTTACATTTTTAATATATTAAATGAATTATAATATGTTGTATTTTAGCTATAACAACGCTAATTTTTAAGTCTTATTAATTTCTGAGGCTTTTTTCAGCCCTTGAAGCTGTATAAATAATCAGGGTAGGATGCAGCCATTTGATTACATAGCATATTACTTGCCTGGTTGTCACAGTAAGATGTCAAATTAAAATTTCTCACTTAAAAACAGAAAAAAATATGAATTGAACATCTAGTAATAAAATAATAAATGAAATTGCCTTTAAAATATTTATTTATCTTCTAATAACATTAAAATAGATGTATAATAATTATAATACTTTTCAAAAATATCTTGTCAGTGAACTTATTTTATCATGCTGCATGGTAAATAAAAATCTGACAGGCAGGGTGTTAGAAAAAAAATGAACGCATCGTGACTTCCTTATTTATCATATAGAGCTGAAAAATTGCTTTGGAAATTAATAAGAATTACAAATTAGCGCTGAAATGCAACATATAAATATAATAATGCATTTAATAAATTAAAAAACGTAATTTCTCACAAGAAAATTAAATTACGATGTGAAATAATATACGTATAGAAACTGCAGGATTACCTCCATACTGACCATACATACATGATTATTTTTTTTTATCATGAATCATGATGATAATTATGCATTTAGTATTTAGTTAAAGTTAAAAGGTTAACAATATTTTAACAATTTATTACAAATGACTAATTGACTTTGACAAACTTTGGCTTTGGACGAAAAACTATTCTCTACAACTAAATTTATTCATTTAAATTAATTAATTAATATAAATTTATAAATGTAATAAAATTTAATAATGAATAATGAATTTATTATAAATGACGGTTCGTTGTCGCATCTAAATTCAATCTAAAAAAACTAAACTTAATGATAAACACACAAAAAACATTATTCTTACAGAATGATTTTTTTAATGCTGATTTCTTATCTTTTCTTATCTAAGTTGGTTTTTAACAGTTAGTAGCAAAATATAAGTATAAGACATAATCATTATAAACTTTCGCTGCCATCTTGGGAGCAACAGTACACACATTCATAGAAACGAGTTTCATAAATGGCCGAAAATCGACGGAAAATTCTTAAATTGAAAAGGATTCAGAGGTATTATTTGTAATATTGAGTACTTTTTCTGCTTCCAAAAAAATTTAAAGTAGCCTCCCCTGGAAAATCGCACCAACAACTTCCGGAATGATGAAAACTATGGGGTATACTTGACAAAAATATTTTCTTCATCAAACAACGCGTTGTCACCACACTTGCAATGTTTCCCACGATTGATGAATTGTTATTTTTTCTTTTAATTGCAGCAGGACTGTTTGTTGTATTGGTGAGCTGCTACTTATTAATTGTGCATTAGAATAATTATCGTGAACAATTTACTAAACTAGTCACTAGTAGTAGTAGACTGACTAGTAGTACTAGTCAGCCGGCCGGTCTCTTTAACTTTAACTTTGAGACTTTAACTTACTTACTCCACTACTCAAATGACTCTCTAGTCAAAGTCTACTCTAAAACTATCTTACTTATTCTTTTCTATTAATATTCTTATCATTAATATCTGATCTTGATCTGGGTAAATTATCGTTTAGCGGATCCGGCTGCCATCTTTGTTTATATGCAAACTTCTGAAGCACTACAACTAAACCTAACCCTAAATTCTTTATTACCTTCCATTTTGGAAACATTCACTTATAAAAATGTTAAAACTTAACTAATTTCTCTTAAATTGGGCGGTGTATACTGTTTCCGACCTAGCAATATTACTGTCCTCGACGCGGCCACCATCTTGGATCCGTACAACGTTAATTAGCCTTGATCTGGAATAAAAATGCTTTTTTTTTAACTTAATAGCCGAACCCAAACCCTAAAACCTTCTATTTTTTATAACGGAGTGTCTACTGCTACGACAAAGTAACGGCAGACAACCCGCGCGGATGTGGCTGGTGCTACGAAATGTCATAACGCCAGCAACATCTGCGTGGGTTGTCTGCTGTATATGACATGTCGTTAACAATTTTCTGTATTTCAATTATGCTATTTACTATTACTAATACTTAAATACTAAACTATAGTTCTCATAATGAAATATCTTGATCACTAGATAAGCTTATTAATGAATTTTAAAGGTTTAAAAAAAAATCTAGATTGAGCCATTAAATGAAAAACAGTTATAAATTTTAAAAATTACACTTTCTCAGCAGCTTCGCTAGATCAAGTGATAGTCCGGTTGCCTCAAAAATGATATGACGCTATTGATAACGGGATCGAATCTCGCTGCCGTCATGTTTTTTTTTTTTTAATTTCATTTTTATAATTTTTTTTTTTTAAATATCATAATGAGTATGCTGATAATTTTTGTTATTATTCTGAAAAGCAGATATGTTGAATAAATCTGTTAAAATAAAAATATTTAGATTTTAGACTAGTCGTAACACTAGCCAATCCACATATGCTTGGCTATCGTTACGACATCCAGTCGGGTCGTCTGCTGCTACGACAGTCGTAAAAATGTGATATGTTCTTACTTACAGTTACGACTAAAGCTGTATTTAATTATGCTAATACTATTTTTTTATCTTTTGATTCGCGAGTTGACACTCTGACGAAATGAATTATTTTAGGCCTACATTCTTGCGATTGTGCGCGAATCAGTTGCTTGAGGATTTTCATTTACGGCTTTAGGCTTTGGCTTTACGGTATACTAAATTTTAATGCATCGGCATCACTTACACAAGTATACTATAGACTATAGTATAGCATAATCGGCTGATATATTTATAATCGGTAGACCAATATTAAATCTATTTAAATAATTTATATAAATAAATTTAGATTTTAGAATTAATACACACACAAATAATGTTGTATTATAATATATATGCGTATACAGTATACAATATAAAGAAGAGTTTGTTAAGATTTAATTCATTCCAGGTGTTTACTGCAAAGAGTGACTAAAACTAGTCGTAGCAGAAGTTGTGTATGTCGTAGCACTAGTTTCCTGATACAACAATCTTGTTGTAATGCTAGCAACATCCCGCCGAATCGTCTGCTGTTACGACATGTCGTAGCACTAGTTTCCTGATACAACAATCTTGTTGTAATGCTAGCAACATCCTACCGGGTCGTCTGCTGCTACGACAAAATTGTCATAGCGCTAGCCACATCCTTTTTATAATCCTTTTAGAATTTATACAACTTTCTTTTCAAGCAACCGGTAGCGTCATGACGTCACGGTTGACATACTTCGCTTCAGCCCATTTTTATATGGGGGCTCAGCACTGACAGTCTGACAGCAGCAGTTTTTATTATCGAAGTGTCTGCTGCTACAACATGTTATAACGCCAGCAACATCCCGCCGAGTCGTCTGCTGTTACGACATGTCATAAACAATTTGCTGTATTTTAATTATGCTGATACTAATACTATACTTTAATACTAAACTATAGTTCTCATAATAAAATATCATGATTACTATTACTAGGTAAGCTTATTAATGAATTTTAAAGGTTTAAAAAAAATCTAGATTGATCCATTAAATGAAAAACACTTATAAATTAAAAAAATTATAGTTTCACAACAACTTCGCTAGATGAGGTGATAGTCGGGTTAGTTTGAAAATGATATTTTAATATGACGCTATAGACCATTGATAGCGGGATCGAATCCAGCTGCCATCATATTTTATTTTTAAATTTCATTTATATTTATTATTACTTTTTATAAAAAAAATCACAATGAGTTTGCGGATAATTGAAATTTTTGTTATTATTCTAACGAAAAGCAGATACCTTGATTAAATCTTAGGGGTATACCGATATTTATTTTTGCCAAAACGAAGTTTCAGATACTTATAATTATATTGATACTGATATGTTTACACGTTCTAGATCATGACCTACATAGATGATTAACATTAAGACATATGAATATTACTCACAACAAAACGAACTGTTCTTTTTAAAAATGTACCCACATAAATTAGGAACTCCTTTTAAACCTTCGGCTTTGACTTACAATAATAATTTTTAACCAATTGTTAAATAAATTTTGCACATGGCCAACCTTTATGAATGAAACAACGAGAACAAAGCAATACGCCAATAGTAATAGTAATAGTAATAGAGTGAAAATGAGGTTGAAGGGTGAATGGAATGGTTTCCAGTGACAAGTCTGCATATGGTACATTTTATTATTATACACGAAACAAATTATTTTACATTCTTGCAATTGCGCGCGAATTGTTGCTTGAGGATTTTCATTTACGGTATGCTAAATTTTAATACTTGGTATCGGCATCACTTACACAGTATAGTTTTAGTATAGTATAGCAAAATCGGCCGACATATTTATATTCGGTAGACCAATATTAAATCTATTTAAACAATTTATTTAGATTTTAGAATTAATACACACACAAATAAGCCCGGATCTATTAATTTCGTATTATAATATATATGCGTATACAATATTAAGAAGAGTTTGTTAAGATATTATAGCGACTTAATTCTTTCCAAGTGTCTACTGCAAGGATTGACTAAGACTAGTCGTAGCAGAAGTTGCGTATGTCGTAGCACTAGCAACACCCCTTGAGTCGTCTGCTGTTACGATAATCCAATCTTGTCGTAACGCTAGCAACATCCTGCCGGATCGTCTGCTGTTACGACATGCTGTAACACTAGTTTCCTGACTAGCGCTACGACATGTCGTAACGCTTGCAACATCCTTTTATTATTAAGTGTAGTCACTGTGAAAGTCTTGCACACTTCGCTGATGTACCAAAAGTACTAGAGTCACAGGTTCAAATCTCTGTCAAGGCAGGGATTTGTTCCTGAAGCTAAGGGTGTCCCTGAGTCTACCCAGCTCTGATTGGGTACCTGGCCCATAGTCACTTAGAGAAACAGGGCATGATAATACTTGTAAGAATGTTAATTGAATGTAGGACGCAAGAATATTCTGCAAAAGAAGCAGCATCCGTGATGTTTTAAAAAATGCGCTGTCTGCAAGAGATAATAGAATTATGTTTCATAAATTTAATAGGAATTATTTCATTCATTCATATTTTTAACCGGCAGTAGGTACTTAGACAGAAACTTTAAATGTAGTCCAATTGAATTGCCAATGCCATTAGGCTTAAATATTATATCATTTTAAATTTTAAGGGCTTGCTAAGACCTTTTCAAAACCACTTGATTTGTTTAACTTTTATAGAAGTGGAGTTATGAATTTTTTGCCGATTTATTTTGCCCCTTATATAACCTATATAATTTATTCCAAAACTTGTGACCCTAATTTCGAAATTCTGTATTCTTTCTTCCCCTCATAACTTTTGTAATTTTAGAGATATTTGAACCAAATTTTTAGGAGACTTTCACAATCCAATATGTAAAACAATGAACAAGAAATGTAAAGTATATAAAGATTTTGAATAAATATATTTAAGGGCTTGTTTGTTGATAAAAAATTATAGTGGAAATTTTTTTTTTTTAAATATACAAATAAAAATCATTACAAATAATTGCATGCCTAATGTATTTATAATGTAATTAATTATATGGTAAATTTAAATCAATAACTATATTTAAATGTTTGAATGGTTAGTATTTTACTTTTAAAATAAAACTGAATGCAAGTTACAATAAAGTATTTTTGGAAATACATGATTACTGAAATTTCAAATTAAAATTGAATTCAAAAAGTATTTGAAGATTTAAGTAACTCATTAAATGATAATAACAATTTGCCTGTCAATTTCTGAGTAAATAATTTGTTTTATTGTATGCAAATTTCTTAATATGTCATTCATAACCTTTGTTATTGTCTTCATCAAATATTTTGCAGTTGAAGATAATCCACGCTCTGTGATAGAACTTTTTTTAAAAATGCTACCCGGTTGGTCCATAATTATTATGCATTATTGATCCTACATGTGGGAGAAGATCATCAGTCCCAAGCCTGCGCTCTTCATGGGGCTTCCCGGAAAACCCTCTCAGCTCTCTGGCCCCTAGGGGACTTAAAAGCTGAGAAGCACCCCAGGAGCGGTCGCTTCTAAAAGCGGCCACATGGACGTCCAGGACCCTAGGTCAAAAACGCCTCCCACTTTGTTGACCTCCCGAGGGATGGGTGGAATTTTCCCTAATTTGACTCGTTATCACTTCAGCGCCACCCCGGCAAAGCTTACAAGTCTAAGTGTTTAGGACCGCTGCATTGAAAAATTGAATAACTTAACATCAATATTTTGCAGATTAATAATAATTCATTGCTTTTATGGGGAAAAATATATTTTTCTTTTTTTTCAGTTCGTCATTTATTTGTACATGACAGCAAAAGCATACCCCAACCTTGGTCGCCATGACAGTGAAAAGTTCTACTATGATCCGAAATCAAAATCCAAACGCCTATTTCCAGATTATATGAACCCTCCCACACTTTATCTGTCTGTTATTGTTCCAGCATATAATGAAGAGAAGAGGCGTAAGTTAATAAAATGCCACATTGAATTAACTAAAATCCCAAATATTAATTTTAGTACAATTAGAAGGAAAAAATTAATACAACAGCTGTTCAAAATTTTCTATTTTAATATTATGAAGGATTAGATTTGATTTGTGAATGTGATTAATGTTTACAAAAAATGTTTTTTTAGTTCCTGTCATGATGGAGGAGGCTATGGAGTATTTGGAAAAACGCCAAACACAAGATCCCACCTTTACTTATGAGGTGATTATAGTTGATGATGGCAGTACTGATCAAACATCAGAGGTATACCAAATTTTCTTTTAAAAATAACAAATATTGAGTGTGCTTGTCTTATGACAATGATTGCAGGCAAGTTGTAGATATAATATGAAGCTAGAAATGAGAAAATGTGTTAACTCTATTGAGGCTGAGACTTTTTGGACAACTTGTTCCAAAAAGATGGAGCAAAAAATATTTTTATCATGATAACTACATAATTTAGATACCTAAAAACTATATAAATATACGTTTTCTTATGATCTGTATGAATGAATCTAAAATTCCACATGTTTGCAAATGTGATGTCCTGATTTTCAATTTGTAGGCATGCACATTTTGTTTTAACCTCCCTTCCTTGCATCATTTGGTTTTTTGTTTTTTTAATATTAAAGCCTTCTTTAATAAGTCTTTACAAGTTAGAATGACATTCAGTTCAATAAATTAAATTTTAAAAATATTCAATTCGGGATGTGTATACATAATTTTAGAGGACTTTTAAAAGAAGTATTATTACACTCATGGAGGTCACCATTAAAATAACAAGATGAACTGGAAATAAAAAATGCAATCTTATTAATTAATACAAAGATCACATTATTTTCATTTAAGTCTATAGATAAGCACTTCATCTCATTTGGTCTTATAGATCCCCCTAGTCTTCCAAAAAAAGATTAGCTTCCCAATTTTGTGTGGAGCAACAGATAAAATGACAAGTAAGTCTAGGGCGACAGGCATTTGCACACTTAAAAGCAATCTGGAAATTATCCTATATCTCTAGCTGCAACAGGATAAAAGTAGTCCTATTGTAAGGAAACAAAGAGAACAACAGAAAATACTACAGATTGCAGATCTACATCAGAAGATGTCAGAGAAATAAAACAGTACAATAAGATTGATAACACAGAGCCATTGGAAATGTGTAGACAAGAAACAATCAAGAAACTAATCCAAGAAAGTAAAAATATATGGATAGTTTGGAAGCAACCTAAGGAAAGAAACCAGGAATAAAAGCAAGACAGTTAATTATAAAGGAGCCCACAAAACAAATGATGAAGAAGAAGACTTGAAGATTTTGTGTATAGAGTAAATGAGGCAGAGCGAGGAGGAAAATGCTGGTAGCACTGTCAAGAGACTGTGTAGAATATACGAAAGTCTGTGGAATGGTGAAAAATTTTTTTTTTAAATGAGTTTTAATTTGTTTTTGATTTTTCTGGCTTTGTCATAAAAGGTTGGTCTTAAAAACTCAGAGAAATTTGGAGCTGAGAAAGTCAGAGTCCTAACACTGCATCACAACAGGGGAAAAGGTGGAGCTGTTCGACTGGTAAGGCTTGAGGATTGCTGTCAAAATTTTAAACAAATTATAAAACTCCGTTGCTAAAATCCATCTTTGTTCATTTTTTTTGTTATTCCAATTGAACTATATTTGGTTATAAGCTTATTTACAAAATACTGTTTGGTTTCACAAAGATGAATCCTTAAATTCCTACAAAAGATAGTGCAATAGTTAAATTGTTTTCACGTGCAAATGAAGCTCTCTATAAGAATATTTTAAAATAATTTTGTATCAGGGTTTAACAGTGTCTTGTATTTTAGGGTATACTGTCTAGTAGAGGAAAGGTGTTACTGTTTGTTGATGCTGATGCAGCAAGCAAATTTAGTGACTTGTACAAACTGGAAGATAGCATGTTGACATTGAAAGAAGAAGCTAAAGAGAAAGCCAAAGTGAACAAAAGAATTAGAAAGCAGGTTAGTTATGAAAAATAAAAAACCCAGTAAAAACAAAGTCTTTGACTATAAATTCTTATATATAAAAAACATAACTAAAAGTATGTTCAATATAATACGTACTGCATGTACTACACTCAGGGCGACAGATCTTTAAACATTTACAGATCGGGAAAATATTATAAAAGTTCAATATAATACTAATATTCACCGCGCTGCAGACTATCATAAAAACATTAAGTTAAATCTAAAAATTCATTAATTTAATTACAGCACATTGAATCGGTGTGAAATTTTTATAGATTATTTTTATTGTTGTCACGAGTCTGCCTGCAAAATTTCAGCTGGAGGAGAGACTGGGAAGTGGGTTAAAAATTGATCCAAAGTTTTTGCAACAGACAGACAAATACACGCTACAAGTTAATAAAGTATAAAGGATTTATAAACCGAAAACATTGCCATACTTAAAAAAAAACTAGTTTTTAGTGGAAATTAAAATGTTTCATATTAACGCAGATTTTTGCTGTATGCCAAGTAAAAGTATTTACTTCTGGTGAATTATTGAGAATTTTTAAAAATATGTATCCTTTCTTAAGACCTTGCAAATAATCGTAAATGTTACATTTCATTGTTTTGGGTCAGTAAAAATTATTTCCGGAACTAGCATAAAATGTACTTTTATTTGTAAGCTGCTAAATA
Organism: Radix auricularia; assembly: GCA_002072015.1. Classification (NCBI taxonomy): domain Eukaryota; kingdom Metazoa; phylum Mollusca; class Gastropoda; family Lymnaeidae; genus Radix; species Radix auricularia. The sequence goes on along the minus strand of MUZC01004471.1, from coordinate 34,262 downwards.
TTGTTTTACATTCATAAATTTATTTCCTTAAGGGTTCTATGGCCATCGTGTGTGGTTCTAGGGCACATCTGGAGGAAGACTCGATAGCTAAGGTAGGCTGTCTGAAGTAATATTTTAAATAATCTTAGTTAACAATATAGAAATTCTTTCTAGAGTTCTACCTGTTAAGAATAAAATCTTATATTTAGATGATGGTGATGGTGCCATTTCCATCAGGTGCTGCTCATCTCCTTAAAGTCTATGAAAAAAAACACCTTAAAACTCAATGATGCCTTTCTTCAACAACTGTTGAAGAATAGATATGCATTTTTGGACAGGATAAAGTTTTGTCAGTGCTGGATGGAACCAGATATAGTAGCTGGAATGACACATTGCTTGCCATATTGTTCAAGGATGTGGACTCACAGATGAATTTGTGGTTCTTTGATACACTCTCTCTCTCTCTCTCTCTCTCTCTCTCTCTCTCTCTCTCTCTCTCTCTCTCTCTCTCTCTCTCTCTCTCTCTCTGTCTCTGTCTCTGTCAAACTTTTTCAACAGTTTGAAGTTTCTAATCAATAGACAGCATAATAGTTTTTCCTTCAGCCTTCTTTTTAATCTCTCCTGTATGTAATCTGCATACTTTCTGAAAATTCATTCACTATTGAGACCATTTACATATGAGCAGAAATAAGGGTCTTAAGTGATTGCCTTTTCTGCCATCCAGAGACACATGTCCTGTAATTCCCTAAATAATCTTCCTTTTGATACAGGGATCACATATTGGCTTGACCTATCTTTAAATTTGCAGGAGCCTCTATTATGCAATTTTAGAACTATGACAAGTGATGTTTTTTTGAGTATTTAATTAAGCAATATTATTATGGTGAAACTCAGATAATTTTTACTTTTTTCACCCAGAGGTCATTATTCCGCACATTCCTCATGTATGGCTTCCATTGGGTTGTTAAGTTGTTATGTGTCAGAGGCATCAAGGACACGCAGTGTGGGTTTAAGTTACTCACTCGTGAAGCAGCCATTTTTCTCTTTTCCAACATGCATGTTGAGAGATGGTAAGTGCTTTATCAAATTTAAAATGCATAATTTTTTATAGCAGAATTAAAAATCAAAACATCTCCAGCTTTTAAAGCTACATTAAAAAATTTTTACTTTTTGTTCTTGTCTACAACCCAGTATGTCAATATTATTTAAAAAATTGCAATGAAATGTTTCCACAGGGCCTTTGATGTAGATTTACTTTATCTGGCCCAACACTTTGGGATATCTGTCTCAGAAGTATCAATAAACTGGCAAGAAATTGAAGGTTATTATTTACATCTCCTTAAATTTATGTAAATTTTTATTGTTAAAAAACTATGAAGGCTCTTTTTATCAGTTGAATGTCATTGGAGCACTTCAGCAATTTCATACAAATAAAAATTATTGTTATCCTTATAATATTTAATCACAAAATAATTTTTTAACATTTTTATAATTGTAGTGTGATGTGAAGGAGGATCACTGTGTTAATTTTTTGTACATTTTATTCTTTTATCTAAGGCACAAAAATGGTTCCAGTATGGAGTTGGCTGCAGATGGGCAGAGATATTGTTTTGATACGCTTGAGATATTCTTTAGGCATCTGGAAAATAAAAGAAAAGTTCTCCTAAACATTAGGGCTATTATAAAAATGTTGTTCTTTTCTGTTGACATTAGAACATATTCAAAATGTATCAACTCACAAAACAAGCTAGGAAAAATTAAGATATTACAAAATTGCTAACTATAATTAAAGAATGAGCAAGTTGAACAGACATGAATGTGTACAGCTGCTTGAAAAGATATGTTTAAAATAATGTTGTTGTTGCGTTCTGGTTTGTTTGTTGTTCTTTTGTTGTAGATTTTGCTTATGTATTGTAAATTTTGAATGCTTGCATGCTTTTTTAAAATAAATATTTAATTTTATTAAACCACATCATAAATTACATCAAATATGGTAATCTTCATGCATCTTGTACTGTTACTTATTTCACTTGACATTCAAATTTTAAACACTTGGAGGAAATATTAAATAAGCATCAACTACATTATAATTGTTACTTTCTCTGTATGTCAAGCAAGTTATAGCTGATGTCTGTATATATGAAATCATGAAGAAAGTATGAATAGTTTTTATTTATGTAACTGATGTTTACTGTAAAATATTTTTGTTTACATATTAATATTATTATGTGCTTATTGTTTGAAAGTGGGAAATGGTTTATTTTTCTAGTTTCAAATGTATCTTTTAATTGCACAAACTGCTTCATTAAGTTCCAACAGTTTTCTGACCAGGAAATTTATTATTCTCCATGTATACTAAAATTGATGTGAAACATAGCTGGGCGTATACTTAATAATTTTCATATTCTGCTGATAACTTTGTAGTAGTTACAACATTCCTAGCCACATACTTTACTTAAATGACCACTAAATAAGTGGCTATAATTTAAATAAATGAACTATGTGTCTTCATTGGAATCATTTTTTTTATTGTACAACATAAAAAAAATGTATTTGAGTATATAAACAATTTAGGAGTCACGGTGGCCATGCGGCATGTGCACCAGGATGGCATATTCAGAGTTGCAGGTACAAATCTCTGAAGGCAGGAGCTTGTTCCCATGTCTAAGGGTGCCCCTGAGTCCATCAAGATAGTTTGGGTAAAGTAAAGGCAGCTGTGCATTGTTCTAGACACTCTTATGAAGTGGCTATAAAAAATATGTGAACGCTGCTTCACTTGACCCATTGCTCAGCATGGTCTGAAAAGGGTAATTTACTTTTTTTTATATTTTATGTATCACTCAACTGTAAAAATCTGTCAATGTTAACTCTTGAAAACTACTGAAGTTCTCACAATGTGATTTTATACTTGAAATGTGCCTATTCCTTAGCTGAGAATCAATTTAAACAAAAATTCTCTCCTAAACTGCTATTCTCAGTAGAGTAAAGTGAATACATATTTTTGTACATAGCTTTAAAAGATAAATATATGTGATAAGTTTGGTTTTCGGAGAACTGCCTCATATTGCTAATTACCTTTTGAATAATTACTTACAATATATGTTGCAATTATGCATCAATCTATTATTTAAGTAGCTTAAATTGTGATTGTGTGAAAGCTTCTCTTTCAAATCTGCAAGTTGCCATCATCATCTTGTATTGACAACTGTGTTAACAAAATGTGATGTTCAGAAGAAAGAAAATAAAGGTCCTGATTATTAAATTTATATTTGGTCATTTTTAGTGGGTGTTTTCTGTGTGGTTCTTTTAAGTTTTAAGCACAAAATTAAAAATGACAATACAGCCCAAAATAAACAAAATCAGTGGATATGTCCCAAAATTAAAGACAGATAACTCCTTAGAAACAGAAAACAGTTAATCCTACATTGTCTTCCTTATGTAATTATGTAGTGTCTTCTAACAGCTATTAGTGTTAGCTGAAGGCTATTTCAATTAAATGTTCTGTATTAATTTAATTGGTCTGTTTTTTGGTTTTGAATATGATTATTAAGTAAGTAAATAAAATGACTGATGAAGCAAAGATCCTTGGTTATTTTTATTGTTCTCTACCCTTTTCATCAAAATTAACATTTCACTACTGCAATCTTCTAATGACTTAGTAGATTCCAGTGTATTTATTAACAAATTAAGAACAATTTAAATATTGCTTGTGCTAAAACATTTTACCTTTAAAGAAAACTCTAGTGAAATCCCAGAAGAGAACAGATAATTACAAAGTATGTGTATGGTGTGGGATTATATTTTGTTGTCTAATGTTAATCAAACTGAATGTCTAATAAAAAAAAAATTTGAATTTTTGGACTCAAATTGTTTTTTTTTAAAATCCAATTTTATGTTACAGATGATTGTTGCGTTAAATTTGTGTCCATTGTTTGAGTCTAACACTCCATGATGTAATAGAGTTTAGAAATGTTTAATTTATACATTTTTCAGGTTCATCATCCAACCCATTCCATGTCCAAATGCCTGATGGAAGGTGGATTGGAAGCCTCTGTTCTTTCTTATGAAAAAAGAAACTTGTTTATTCCTATGTCTACCCAAAGATTGTATTAGATTGTTACTGTGTTGTATCAACTAGATAAAATGCATTATCTTCAATCTTTAATTACTACTTTGCTCTTTGTTTTTATATCCTCTAATGTTTCTAGGTTTAGTAATGTTACTTTCGTCAGTTGTGAAAATTCACCTGTAATGAACTAACGCAGGCCTTTCTTGTATTTCGTCTAATTTATTTATATTTTCTTTGTTAGTTTAACAGGTGTTGTGTTATTGTGCTGGATGGGTTCACTAATATCTTTATCTCCTCTCTATACTCTCTAAGCCATTCCTTTACTTATTAAAAAAAGTAAATTCGTGTTCACGTCTCCTAATTCTTTTAAAGTTAATTTACAAAAGAGGAAAGAACTACATGTGTTTAAAATTCATGGCTCAACACTCAAAGACATGCTACCAATGTCTGCAAAGTAGCGCAGCATCCATTTTTTCTGCAATAGTTCACAAAATGGCTGTGCGGTATTTCGAAACTGTGGTGTCGGTCAGATATCTGCACAGCTTAAAGGGAACATTGCATGCTCTTGGTGCACATCGATCAGAGAATGTGTGTGGGCCTTGCTGACAAACACACCGTCTGGCCTTCTAAGGAACACAAGGGTTCCTCACAGCTAAGAGAGAAGGGCCAAGAGAAAGGCAGAGGTGAAGGAGACAACGCCCTCCTTTGAGGATGAATGGTTATTTTCTAATTTTACCACACCAAATTTACAGGCTTGTTACTAATTAGTTTTACTACAGAATCAAAATAACAGGCTTTTTCTTTATCTTTTTTTTAATGCTTTTAAAATGCTTTTAAACTATTTCTATGACAATGATGAACAATCACCATCATTTGTCCTTTGGGTTCCTTGTGGAACACAGGGCCTCTGTCAAAGCTCGCCACTGTGCACGGTCCCTTGCCAGTCGCTTCAATTCTTCCCAGTTCTTCCAGCCTAATCTAACATGCTCCATGTACGCTTGGGTCTTCCTCGCTAGCGTTTTCCCTGGGGGTTCCAATCTAAGGCCTGCCTCACCCTGCTGTTAGCTTTCCGAAAATGATGAACAATAATGCTAGTAAATGTTTAAAAAGTTATACAATAGTGATGAAAATAAAGCATGTAGAAGTCTGTTTTGAAAATGTATGACAGTGATGAACAATGATGCAAGTAAAAGTCTGTTTAACTTGGTTTTTTTACACAGTTCCATGGATGACTGAAGCTCAAAAACACATCGGACTGGACCTTGAAATAAAATTATTTGTTACAAAAATGATGGTGGCTGATATCCCTTAAAATCAGCGGCGTAGCGTGGGTATGTGCCGCCCGGGGCAGATCCAAACTTTGCCGCCCCCTCCCCCGGGAATTATGTTAACGCTTTAAAGTATAGATAGTTTTTATTAGAAGTAATAATTACACTAATGGAGATAAAAAGAAAAGTTTTATTTCTTTATCAAATTAAAATTTTCTGTTTTCATGATGGCACCCTCTTTCGTGTATCAGTTTTCAGCCTTGCCATGCTCAATTAGCCAAAAATCAACTGGTCTTGAATTCATTAATTCTGTTTTGTACCCGTGGGGTAAAATAGTCTTTGCTTGACAATGTAATTTGAATACTCTGATTAAAAGGCAACATTTTAAAGTACAGCACAGTGGCGTAGCTGGGGGCGATCCGCCCCCGGGTGGCACTCATCTGAAGGGCGGCAATAAGGGGCATTTATTTGAAAAATGGAGCCATTTCTGACAACTGCCTTTTTTCTTTTGAAGGGGGGAAACCAAGGTGAAACAAAATACTCTTAATTTCGAATCTTAATGAACTGATTCCTGCAACATCTGTTTGATTACATAGTGGTTATTATAACTAACGCAAACCCGTTCAAAAACTAAAAATCGCCCAAAAAGTAATTGATTTGTTTGGAAAATTAAGCAGTATGCGTCACAAATGGTGCTATCATAAGAAAACTGCACAAAAAAACAACACATCACCACTGGGTCGAATAATATGTACTATTAATATCAACACGACAATTTTTGCGTGGAATTTCGACATGCCGAGAATGATGCGCTAACAAGTACCTACATGCCATGGTGCTTCAAATATCGTGTTTAACTTGAAAATAGTAATTTACATTAATGTTTCAGTTTTAGAAAATTATTTTAACGTTACTTACTAAAAAATTAAATGTATTTTGTTTTTATTGCATTAAAAATTAAAGTAGCACACATAATTTGTGTTTTTCATTAAAAATATTGTTATTTATTGAAAATGCTACGTCTATCCAATCAAAGCAATGCGTAATTTTTTTAATTTTTTTTTTTTAATTTTATGGAAAATTATTAAGATTTAGCGCAAGAACTTGAAAATATTCACATTTATCCGTTAATAAACATCGCTATAACATAAATCATTTCGAAAAAGACATATTTAAACATTTCAAACGTCTTGGAAAAAATTGACATCTGAATTAATAACTAGTAAAATGAGATCAGATGCTGGAAACTTACTCAGTTCATTGCAATATTTTTCTTTTCTATAGTATTTCAATTTATGGGAACCTGTTTTCTTTAAAATAAATAGTGTCAACCCATTTCATGGAACAAAGTTATGTGCTAGAACAGAGCGCTGTTATAAATATTCTAGAAAGTTGGGGATATCAACTGAACGCCATGATGGTAGGAGAGTAAGTATGAGTAGAGAAAATTTAGGAGACGGGGTTCTATCTTTAGAGGAAGTCGTACAACGAGAAATGTTTTTATCCATAGATGTAATTATAAAAGAAAGTAATAGAACCCACTGTTGAGTTGCATGTCCTTGCAAGAAAATATTCGTGTATAATACCATCATGTAATCTACTAATTGCAATTTTTTACCATTAAATAGATTTCTTTATTACCATTGACAAAGAACAGTTCAAATTGAACGCAAAAGGTTCCAGGTTTTTATGGTTATACACAGGGCCGGTCTTTGCAATTGCGGTGCCTTATGCAGCTTAGTATGTGAAAATGGATGCGCGGGGCCCAGTTTGGGTAGGGATAAGGTATTAATAAAGGTAATAAGTGAAAATTAAGATAGGTGGGGCCTATGAAAGCGTGAACCCACTGCGGCCGCATATGTGGTAGTACCCTAAGACCAGCCAACGCTTTACCTACACTATAAAAAGAGGTGTTATGTTAGAAAAACAGGGGGGGGGGGGGGGGATAGGCCTGTCAACGGGTACCCGGGTCGCCGTTGCCATGTGATTACCCGGGTAGTAAACATCCACCCGGGTACCCGTGAAAATGTAGCTTCAATGTCTATTAATGGAGGCAAAACTTCGGCTCCCATTCGGATTTTTTAAAATGTTTACATTGTGGCTCGCGAAACATTTTAACAAATGAAAATGTTTGTTTGAAATATGTGCTGTTAAGTAGGCTACATTTAAGGAGAAATAATGTCAACAGGAAATAAGATACGGTCCGAACAAACTACAATCTATTTTTATTTTGTATACATCTTTTTTCTCTCAACTATAATGCGTAGCGGTTGTCAGTATTTAAAGTTAATAAATTAAATAGTTACTAACAGTGTAAGATGCAGTGGCGTAGCTAGGGCTTTTGCCGCCCGGGGCGGTCTCCAATATGCCGCCCTTTTAGGAGCCGCCCAAAAATGACGTCACGCACCGGGGGGGGGGAGTCACACATTAGATGTCATTCAAAACGCGCAACTTTAAATAAAAGCTACAGGAAATATATGATTACCCAAACTTTATTCAATGACGATTTACGTGGTTTCACACGTGTTACGATGTTAGAGTGCAACCTTAAACTAAAAACATATTTAAATGACCAAACAAACAAAAAAATAATTTTAAACATGCTCATTTTCAAATACAAAATACAGCTTGTATGGGGGGGGGACTCTGTCACGTCACATTGATGAATGGGTCTAAGTTTTCGTTTCGTTACGCCGTTTGACGAGGGGGCCGGGGGGTGAAAAATCAGCCGAAATCACGTGACTCTTAGTTAAGTGAATTATATGATGGTTTTTATCAATTAATAACCATGAATAAATAATTGTAATTGAAACGAAGTAGCCTACATTGTAAAAGATGGGGTAACAATTTTACCATTGCCTGCCCTATTTATGTAATAAAGCGGTAATAAAAGAGGCCGCATAAGATGATAAACCTATAAATACACATTATAAAAATACAAGATAATTGTTTTGAAGGCCACAAGAAAGTTATAGGGTCATAGGTCCCCCCACCTTAAATGAGACAAAAGATATTCNAATTAATATGCTTTTATTTTTATTCTTATAAATTTATGCTTTTTTAATAAAAAAAGAAATTGTCTACATCAGTATGTAAACATATTTTTAAATTATTTATAAATTTACTTACACACCTAACTTTCATAGTCAAAAATCGTTTATTATGTTATCAAAATTTATATTATTTGAATTTGTAATATCATGTTCTATGGACAATATTGCAAGAATTTTGTAGTCTTAAATCACTTATTGTGGGACGAAAATATTTTTTTTTCAACTTCAGTTTGGAGAAGCTTCTTTCACAACTAGATACACTAAAAGCAATTGTTGAAAAAAAAATCTTAGCAAAATTATAATGTTGGATAAAGATTTTTTCCAATATTTACTGTTAAATATATTTTAATAGATCAAGGGGGTATTTCCCCCTCTTTTTTTAACATAATGCCTTTTCTTGTAGTGTAGATACAGCCAGGGTTGGTCTTAGGCTCCTGCAATCTATGCGGTCGCAGTGGGCCCAGCGCTCTCATAGGCACAACCTATCTTTATTTTCACTTATTATCCTTATTAATACCTACACAAACTGGGGCCCACGCAATCAGTTTCGTATACTAAGCTGCATAGGGGCCCGCAATAGCTAAGACCGGCCCGTGTACTGCCATAAAAAACTGTATCCTTTCTCTTTCAATCTCGAACATTTATTTATCAATTAGATATTATCCTAGATTATATAGTATTATACACGAATATTTTCTTGCAAAGACATGTAACTCATCACCTCGTTCTTTTATTTTCTTTTATAATTACATCTATGGATAAAAACATTTCTCGTTGTACTTCTTGCTCTAAATCTAGAGCCACGTCTCCTGAATTTTCCCCACTCATATTTTTCTCCTTTTAACTTGGTATCTAGTCGATATTTCCAACTTGCTATAACAGCGTTCTGTATTAGCATATATCTTTGTTTCATCAAATGGGTTGGCATTAATTTAAAAAAAAGACAGGTTCCCATAAATTGAGACACCATAGAAAAGGAACAGATTGCCATGAACTGAGTAAAATTCCAGCATCTGATCTCGCTTTACTAGTTACCTCAGATATCAATTCTCCAATACGCTTGAAATTTTTAAGTATGTATTTTTCGTAATTATTTATGTTATTGTGGTGTTTATTAAAGAAGAAATGAATAATCGTTCATTTTTAATGAATAACCGTATATTAATGAAAAATACAAGCTATATGTGTTACTTTAATGCAATAAAAACAAAGTAAATTTAATTTTTAATAAGTTACCTTAAAATAATTTTATAAAACCAGAAACAGTAATATAATTTACTACTTGCAATTTAAACACAATATTCGAACCACTATGGCATGTAGGTACTTGTTAACGCATCATTCTGCCAATGTCGAAATTCCACGCTAAAACTGTCGTGCGATATTAATACAACATATATTCGGACCAGCGGTGATGTGTTGTTTTTTGTGCAGTTTTCTTATAAAAGCGCCATCTGTGACGTATACCGATTGATTTTGCAAACAAATAGTTACCTTTTTTAGCGATTTAAAATTTTTAAACTGTTCTGCGTTAGTTATAACAACCACTATGTAATCAAACTAATGTTGCACGAATCCGTTAATTTAAACTCAAAATTGAGATTCTTTTTGTTTCCCTATGATTTCCCCCTTCAAAAGAAAAGGTGCGGTTTTCGGGAATGGCTGTGTTTATTTTTAAAATGCCCACAGATGCCGCCCTTTGACTGAGTGCCGCATGGGGCGGACCTCCCCCTCCGCCCCCCTAGCTACGCCACTGGATAGACCAAAAACCAATCAAATAATTATATCAAACTTAAAACATGTATCATTTTATCAAATAGATTTCTGCTAAAAAAAATAAATTTTAAAAAATCCATGTTGTTTTGACTTAAATACCTTCACATAATACTATTTGCATAATTTTTACACACGCATGATGATTCTAAAATTACCCAGTTGCATTTGGGGGGGGGCTTACGCCATTGCCCCAGATCCCCTACTCATGTGGTAATGTCGGAAGGTCCTCGAGCCTTCGGGGGGGGGGGGAA
>MUZC01004471.1:615-15713 GCA_002072015.1 Radix auricularia | reverse complement strand
TGTCTTCCAAGTCATGGTTTAACTTGTCTATTACTTTTTCGTTTTTAACATCTGTCAGTTCTTCTCAAAATTGTTACTATGGTGGATAGGCAGGAATTTTGCAATGTGTCCCAGTTGGTGCACGTATACTGGTCAGACTGAGTTTGAATATTCATTGTCCCAGTTGGTGCACGTACACTGGTCAGACTGAGTTTGAATATTCCTTGTCCCAGTTGGTGCACGTACACTGGTCAAACTGAGTTTGAATATTCATTGTCCCAGTTGGTGCACGTACACTTGTCAGACTGAGTTTGAATATTCATTGTCCCAGTTGGTGCACATTCATTGCCTTTGGTTTTAAAAGATTTCGAGCGCTACTTCCTATCCAAAAGGACCCAGGCAGTGGTAAGGAATGGATCCCCGTCCCATTTGTTAACAAACCAAGCGAATCAAGCATGTATGCGAAAGAAGATCAGACGCTGGACATTGCAAATGACGACAGGCTTAAAACTACGAGTTTACTGTCCTGGTTTTAAGTCATGATTAACAATTTTGTGATTAAGCAGCTGACTCATAGTGGTCATTGTCCCATATTACCCTCTAAATTGAACAGTATCGGTGCAGAGGAACAAGCTCAGGTTTCTCATTGATTAACCGTTCGAGTGAGTAAATAAAAATCAAAACCTTAAAAAAAAAAAGTTTTTTTTTTTACTATAAATCAAATATATACTAGACATAACTGAAAGAATGGTCACTATAATACGCAGCGCAAGAAAATCCGAAAATACAACATTTATTTATGTCTCGTAAAACATGTTTAATATAATGCGAACCGATGGGCGATATTTTTAAAAAAGTATTGTCAATATAATATACGCACCTTATTGCGCGACAGGAAAGGTTGTTGAACATAATAGGCACCACGACACTCAAGCACAAAAATTAACATATTACATAGAGATAAATAAAGATAATCTAAAAATTCATTGATTTAATTACAAAACATTCGATCGATCTGAAATTTTGAAACACCAATTTATATCATCAGCACGAGTCTGCCTGAAAAATTTCAGCTCGTCAGTATATGAGGAAGTGGGTTAAACATAGATCCAAATTTTTTCGGCTCTCAAGCAGACACCACGAGTTAATAATAAAGATTTAAACATTATGTTAATCACTTGATATTCATTTTGTTGTCCATGTTCTCGTCTCTGTCCTCGTTGTTTGCGCACGTGAGCTTTTCACGGTCCATGTTCTCGTCTCTGTCCTCGTTGTTTGCTCACGTGAGCCTTTCACCGTCCATGTTCTCGTCTCTGTCCTCGTTGTTTGCTCACGTGAGCCTTTCACCGTTCATGTTCTCGTCTCTGATATCGTTGTATGGTCTCATGGGCCTTTCACCGTCCATGTTCTCGTCTCTGATATCGTTGTATGGTCTCATGGGCCTTTCACCGTCCATGTTCTCGTCTCTGATATCGTTGTCTGGTCTCATGGGCCTTTCACCGTTCATGTTCTCGTCTCTGTCCTCGTTGTTTGGTCTCATGAGCCTCTCACCGTCCATGTTCTCGTCTCTGTCCTCGTTGTATGGTCTCATGAGCCTTTCACCGTCCATGTTCTCGTCTCTGTCCTCGTTGTTTGGTCTCATGGGCCTTTCACCGTTCATGTTCTCGTCTCTGTCCTCGTTGTATGGTCTCATGAGCCTTTCACCGTCCATGTTCTCGTCTCTGTCCTCGTTGTTTGGTCTCGTGAGCCTTTCACCGTTCATGTTCTCGTCTCTGTCCACGTTGTTTGGTCTCATGAGCCTTTCACCGTCCATGTTCTCGTCTCTGATATCGTTGTCTGGTCACATGAGCCTTTCACCGTCCATGTTCTCGTCTCTGACCTCGTTGTCTGGTCACATGAGCCTTTCACCGTCCATGTTCTCGTCTCTGTCCTCGTTGTTTGGTCACATGGGCCTTTCACGGTCCATGTTCTCGTCTCTGACCTCGTTGCTGAGTGTCGGCGTCGTTGTCTAGGGGGGTTGTGAACAATCACACATTCACGCACTCAAGGAACAATATCCACTATTAATTATCTTGACATAATATTTTATTAACGTAATTAACATGAAACACTACATATATAAGCCAATCAGTGCGAGAGTTCTGCTAACAAACTTAGCCAAAGAAGACTCTGTACCGAAGGGCCCACGATAACTGACCGACCACTGACCTCCTCTTTTACACTATCCGATCTCTAACCACACTGAACACACCCCTCCCCGTATTCTCACACCCAAGTGCCACACACTCAGGGACTCTATTACTATTATATATTGCAGACGCTCCTTCTGTAAGGAAGATTATTGCCTCGACATATCACACTCATTTCCTTTTAGGTTTCATTCAAAGGATGAAACCGTCACTAAACTATAACTATATAAAGGCGAGGTGCAGAATCCCAAATAAAGTTAATAAACAAAAGTACAGAAATCACTTATACAACTAAGCATTTAAAATGAAAAAAATATTAGTAGTAGTAACAATTGTAACCATAATATAATCTTTACCTAATTTTATTGAAATTCATATATTGAACAGTCACAACCTTTCGTGCCTTTCTCAATCCAGGTATTTTTTTAAAAAAATAAGTTCTTCTTATTACAAATTATTATTAAAAAGAAAAAAAAATTACAAGTAATGAAATATTTACAAGCAATACACATCAATAAAAAGCATCGCAATAAAAAAAAATTCTTAACGAGTATTCAGATTGGGGAATATTTCTGTTGTCTTTCATGACCAACAAAAAGCAACCATTGTAAGCATTACAACAAATAATCTTTTCAAAACCTAACTTATGTGTGCTTTCCCACATTACTCTACTCGTACGCGGTATGATACCGCAACTGGTGTGGTTATCACCCTGGCCACATTGGAACTTGCCTCCTTGAGCTATTAAGGCGATTAATTTCAACGTAGTATAAACCAAAACATGTGAGAGCCACCCACATTCACCCGCAAAGATCATCCATATTTTCCTGAGCCACCTAATAGTCATAAAAACATTAATAGCAACGGAAACTCAATGCCCAACTTAGTCTTCTGGTCGCCAAAAACTCCACCAAATTGTACCAACTCCACCAAATTGTACCAACTCTGCCAAATTGTACCAACTCTGCCAAATTGTAACAACTCCACCAAATTGTACCAACTCTGCCAAATAGTACCAACTCTGCCAAATTGTACCAACTCCACCAAATTGTACCAACTCAGCCAAATGGTACCAACTCTGCCAAATAGTACCAACTCCACCAAATTGTACCAACTCCACCAAATTGTACCAACTCTGCCAAATAGTACCAACTCTGCCAAATTGTACCAACTCCACCAAATTGTACCAACTCCACCAAAATGTACCAACTCCACCAAATTGTACCAACTCCACCAAATTGTACCATCTCCACCAAATTGTACCAACTCGACCAAATTGTACCAACTCTGCCAAATGGTACCAACTCCACCAAATTGTACCAACTCTGCCAAACTCAAACATCATCCTTTTATTTCTTCCACTCCTCTTTCTTACACCCTTTCCCTCTGTTTTTATATGTCGCGTTTCAGTATCTCCCCCACTCGCCATCCTATTACATCCGTCCGGTGTTCAGCAGCGGAACATAATCTGAACTGATTTTGACCCCTAGCCGGTGGCTCAGGTGAATGTGTGTGTTTCCTTGTCTCTCCTTGTCGTACTGACATGTCAACATCGTATTTTCCAAGTGCTGGCATTACTCTACTCGTACGCGGTATGATCAACTGCATATTTCTTCTCTCTAAATAATTTATAAAAGTTCAAAATTTCATAATCTTTGTTGTCAACCCTGTTTAGCGTCTTAGTCTTTTCATGCAACAAGCCTGCAATATGTGTATCTTGTTTTGTTAACATTAGATTTAACTCAGGATTTTTAAAAATCTTATCTTAGATATACAGACGCTCCTTCTATGCAGAAGATAATTGCGTCCACAGACCATGACAGATGATCTGTTGGCAAGTGATGCAGCGGTCACAGGCCACGGCTATGAGGGTTTCACGCATTTCCCAGCCGCCTAACTATTGTTAGTTAGGTGCCCATTCGGAGCTGGGTGACTCGGGGATTCATTAGGACACATCAACGGCTCCTTGCCTTCGCATAGATTCGAACTCGTGACCATCGGTACGCCAGTCGAGCGCGCTTGCCGTATCCCCTTTGTCTTTTTCTTCTCTAAGTGTCCACATCTTCTCTTCTTTATCTACTATAATTCTCCACAATTCAGCAATGTCTTCTTTAATATCTATATTTTCTACATCTTTTTCTTTTAGTTCCTTCTGTAAATTTCTAATTAGTTCCTTTTTTTCGGCTAGAGTCTTACTCAAAACTATTGTGTTTTGGCTTATGATGCTTAGTTCTACGTCCTTGTCTACCAGTTTATCAATTTTCCCCCTGATTATTTTAAGCAATATAGTCTTTTCTGTATTCTTTTCAGCTAAACTAAATGGCTGTCCATTTTTACTTCTAAGTTCACCGACTCAGCTTCCATTTTTCTAGATTGATTTTGTTCTCTTTTCCTTCCCTTTCTATCTATATTAGTTTACTTTGCACCCTGCGTAATGTTCACTCTAGTTCACTTATTGTCTTTTCGTGTTTCTCTAAATCCTTCTCTTTAACTTTAACGGACAGTTCACTTCTTAGTATGATAATGAGGTTATGGCTGTCTTCCAAGTCATGGTTTAACTTGTCTATTACTTTTTCGTTTTTAACATCTAGGCTTTTAAAATGTGTAATTTCTACTTTGTGTCTCTGTTTGTCTTCCTGCCTATCCCCTTGTTGTTCACTCATTTTCTAGCAGTAATTTCAACGATTCTTTCTTCAGTTTTGATTCTTATATTATCTATTCTTGTTTTAAATTCAGCCAGTCTGATTTTTTCCAGTTCGGCTTTAAAATACTCGGATAAAATCTCTGCCTTCTAGCCCCATGGCTATCCCAATTGTCTAATGGACTTAGCTTGACTTTATTTATTATGCACAGCTAATTCTCACTACTTTAATTACTTAACTTAAAATCTTATGTAAGTATATTGGCCTTGTGGTGGATGAAGTTCATGTATTAAGACGAAAAAAAAAATTACAAATCCTATAAACAAAAGCAATGTTCAAATATTAAAATAAAATATTTAACCACAAGGTATATCATTATTTGATGTCCCTATATTGAAAAAGTCAAAGCAAAATAATTAAATAGTTAAAATTATAAGATAACTTGGTATGTAAGTTTAGGTCATTATTCCTAAATCCAAAGATGAAAAAGAAATCACTCTAGTTCATCCGTTTAATCCGAAACCATGTCCTTGGCCAGTGAATTCTATAGAGTTCAGGCACAGGTAAAGAAATCTATAAATTCTGTTCCTTGCTGTCACACTGTCAGATGTTCAAGGATTTGAGAAAAGAGCTCTGACGGGCACCCGCAGTCTTATCTTATCTTAGATATACAGACGCTCCTTCTATGCAGAAGATAATTGCGTCCACAGACCATGAGAGATGATCTGTTGGCAAGTGATGCAGCGGTCACATGGCACGGCTATAGGGGTTCCACGCATGACCCCAGCCGCCTAACTATTGTCTAGTTAACTATATAGTCCCTTTAGTTCTAGTCTTTAATCCAGATCAATGACCGGTGATAAAAATGATGGAATCTTGTTATTTTTGCACTAACACGTCCGAATTGTAAAAGTTCCACCGAATATTTGGATGAAGTCAAATTTAGACACAAAGTGATATCACAAAGACCACCATTGGCCAAAAAGTAATAATTGGTGCTGTTGAAATGTTGGTTCAATAATCTTCTCATTTAAAGTATGTCATGTATTTGCGAAAGCCAATGAACAATTCTCACGAATGGAGCACTGATTAAAATATAGTTTGTTTATTTAACCACAGTTAACCTTACTCAGCCCTCAGGCCGAGTAGCCCAGTGTTATTGACCCAAGTCTTAGACTGCTCCTGCATTTTAGGCGACACAATGTTATACTTGGAGAGAAAAGAAGCTTTGCTTCAATCGCACACGTGACTGTTCTTATTTGCAAAACGATCAAGTTAATATAAAAACTTTCCTCAGAATTCGTGTCCGTGGACGTGCCCCCAATGTCACGGATCGTTTGTGAGGCGTCGTTGTCTAGGGGGGTTGTGAACATTGACACATTCATGCACTCAAGGAACAATATCCACTATTAATTATCATAATATAATACTTTATTAACGTTATTAACATGAAACACTACTTAAACATATATAAGCCAATCAGTGCGAGAGTTCTGCTAACAAACTTAGCCAAAGAAGACTCTGTACCGAAGGGCCCACGATAACTAACCGACCACTGAACTCCGCTTTTACACTATCCGTTTTCTAACCACACTTTACACACCCCTCC
This sequence comes from Radix auricularia, assembly GCA_002072015.1. NCBI lineage: Eukaryota > Metazoa > Mollusca > Gastropoda > Lymnaeidae > Radix > Radix auricularia. Next base: position 9,294 of record MUZC01004471.1, on the reverse strand, counting down.
CCCTTTCTCACGCCTCTCATGCTGTTATGTGTAAGTTATGTGCTGTTGTGTGTAAATTATGACAGGTTATGTGCTGTTGTGTGTAAGTTATGACAGGTTATGTGCTGTTATGTGTAAGTTATGTGCTGTTGTGTGTAAGTTATGACAGGTTATGTGCTGTTGTGTGTAAGTTATGACAGGTTATGTGCTGTTGTGTGTAAGTTATGACAAGTTATGTGCTGTTATGTGTAAGTTATGTGCTGTTGTGTGTAAGTTGTGTGCTGTTGTGTGTAAGTTATGTGCTGTTGTGTGTACGTTATGACAGGTTATGTGCTGTTGTGTGTAAGTTATGACAAGTTATGTGCTGTTATGTGTAAGTTATGACAAGTTATGTGCTGTTGTGTGTAAGTTATGTGCTGTTGTTTGTAAGTTATGTGCTGTTGTGTGTAAGTTATGTGCTGTTGTGTGTAAGTTATGTGCTGTTATGTGTAAGTTATGACAAGTTATGTGCTGTTATGTGTAAGTTATGTGCTGTTGTGTGTAAGTTATGACAAGTTATGTGCTGTTGTGTGTAAGTTATGACAAGTTATGTGCTGTTGTGTGTAAGTTATGACAAGTTATGTGCTGTTATGTGTAAGTTATGACAAGTTATGTGCTGTTATGTGTAAGTTATGACAAGTTATATGCTGTTGTGTGTAAGTTATGTGCTGTTGTGTGTAAGTTATGACAGGTTATGTGCTGTTGTGTGTAAGTTATGACAGGTTATGTGCTGTTATGTGTAAGTTATGTGCTGTTATGTGTAAGTTATGTGCTGTTGTGTGTAAGTTATGACAGGTTATGTGCTGTTGTGTATAAGTTATGTGCTGTTATTTGTAAATTATGTGCTGTTATGTGTAAGTTATGACAAGTTATGTGATGTTATGTGTAAGTTATGTGTAAGTTATGACAAGTTATGTGCTGTTATGTGTAAATTATGTGTTGTTATGTGTAAGTTATGACAAGTTATGTGCTGTTATGTGTAAGTTATGTGCTGTTATGTGTAAGTTTTGACAAGTTATGTGTAAGTTATGACAAGTTATGTGCTGTTATGTGTAAGTTATGACAAGTTATGTGTAAGTTCTGACAATTTATGTGTAAGTTATGATAAGTTATGTGATGTTATGTGTAAGTTATGACAAGTAATGTGTAAGTTATGACAAGTTAAGTGCTTTTGTGTGTAGTGTAAGAAAATCAATGCCATCAAATGGAAAAAATCCATTTCCCCACATTGTTAATTTTTTCTGACTCGGAAAATGAAAATGTGAATGTGGGTTTGCACATAAAATATGTTAAATCAAAATCAACATAAAATATTTGACCAAAGATTTTTTAACTTCATTTTTGTTTCAACAAATTTATTAATTGTAAGTAAGTTGTAAGTTACAAAGTAAAAAAGAAACATCTTCATCCCATAATTTGGATATTATTTATCCAATATTTAATTTACAAAAATGTCAAATGATATAAAAATCATTTTTACAAAAAAAAAAAAAAAAAAAAAAAAAAAAAAAAAAAAAAANTCGGTCAAAAAGCCAGTGCCAGTACTCGGTCAAAAAGCCAGTGCCAGTACTCGGTCAAAAAGCCAGTGCCAGTACTCGGTCAAAAAGCCAGTGCCAGTACTCGGTCAAAAAGCCAGTGCCAGTACTCGGTCAAAAAGCCAGTGCCAGTACTCGGTCAAAAAGCCAGTGCCAGTACTCGGTCAAAAAGCCAGTGCCAGTACTCGGTCAAAAAGCCAGTGCCAGTACTCGGTCAAAAAGCCAGTGCCAGTACTCGGTCAAAAAGCCAGTGCCAGTACTCGGTCAAAAAGCCAGTGCCAGTACTCGGTCAAAAAGCCAGTGCCAGTACTCTGTCAAAAAGCCAGTGCCAGTACTCGGTATCAACATCTATCATTTTCTGTTAATTATTGCAGTCTGGCCCGTGTGTATTATTTACTTCATGGCATGTGGCCCTCATTGCAAAAAAAAGTCTTGACACCCCTGAGCTAGAAGGAAACAAATATGAGAGGCGAAAATTTATGAGACGCGGTTGGTCTATTTTTTAAGTTCAAGGAATACAAAGAATATTTTTACAAAAATCTTTGGCTAGAATAATAAAGGAAATGAAAGAATGATTTGATTAGTTGCATGTCCTTGCAAGAAAATATTAATATTTCTGAAAAACACCATCTTACCTATATTATTTATGTTATACTTGATTACAAATTTGAAAGTCCAATAAGTGAGTTAGATGACAGTGCTAATAAGGAAAAAGGATACAGGTTTTTATGGCGGTACCTGCAATACTAGAAGTTAGAAGAGGCAAATGTTGTGAAAACAACATGCAAGGGGAAGACCCTCTTGATCTATTAAAAGTTATTAAACAGTATAAATCGGAAAATTCTGAACCCGACTTTGTAATTTTGCTATGATTTTTTAATATTGTCTCCGAGTCGAAGTTCATAGAAGTATTTAAAAATTACATTAGTTTGACTATGACTATGAGTGATTTAAGACTACACAATCTTGTAAAATTACCCATAAAACAATAAATTACATATAATATAATTTTGAGAGCAATATATATGATTGTTCTATGTACTCTGTAATAGTACACAGACTAAGTGTTGTTAATGCGAGGACACAGGATTTTAAAAAGGGCTTATCAGAAAGGACTGTTGCAAGGATTCAAGAACTTAGAGGGAAGACTGCAAGAATAAAAGAACTTAGAGGGAAGACTTCAAGAATTTAAGAACTTAGAGGGAAGACTTCAAGAATTTAAGAACTTAGAGGGAAGACTTCAAGAATTTATGAACTTAGCAGGGTACTGCAAGAATTAAAGAACTAAGAGCAAAGACTCCAAGAATTAAAGAACTTAGAGGAAAGACTGTAAGAATTAAAGAACTTAGAGGGCAGACTGTAAGAATGAAAGAACTTAGAGGGAAGACTGCAAGAATTAATGAACTTAGAGGGAAGACTGCAAGAATTGATGAACTTAGAGGGAAGACTGCAAGAATTGATGAACTTAGAGGGAAGACTGCAAGAATTGATGAACTTACTGAGGAGATTGCAAGGATTAAAAAACCTAGTAGGGAGGCTGCAAGAATTAATGAACATACTGAGGGAAGACTGCAATAATTAATGAACTTACTGAGGAGAATGCAAAGATTAGAAAACTTAATAGGAATGCTGCAAAGGTTATAGAACATTATTAGGGAGACCTCTGGTTGTAGAAACAATAATTAAAGAACTTTCAAGTAAATTGAGTACACAACATATTTTTGTTTAAACAATGATTTAAGATATTTAAAGTAAATTGAATATACAACAATTTTTTGTTGAAACAATGATTTAAGATATTTAAAGTAAATTGAGTATCAAATCAAAAAATATTTGATTCAATAATGATTAAAGAACTTGAAATTAAACTAATTATCACCAGTACAGTTTGTAATCTTTAGTGTCGAATTAAATTAGAACAAAGAGAAAAATTAGCAGCACAAATGGAATGTTCCACTCCAGAATGTCTACTTTTGAAACATTTTTATAAAAAAAACAAGCATAAACTTTTATATAAACAATGTTTTCTGAAAAAAAACAGCATAAGGAATGAGATCTATAATTATTTTAACAACATCATAACCAAAAGATTTATGTGCATTGCTTTAATTTAAATTTGATCTTGGATTTTGTATCAAAGATGGGCACAGAAAAAATAATTTCATTCAGTTTTGTTTGTTTGTTATTATCACCACTATATGCATGTAGCAATACAAATGTAGCATTTGTAAGATTTCTCTCCAGTATGTCTTCTTCTGTGGTGAGTTAAATTTGAGCAGACTGGAAAAAGCAGCAGAACAAATTTTGAATTATATTTCTCTTTAGTATGGGTTCTTTTGCATTTAATTAAGCTCAAATCATTGGAAAATGCAGCAGAACAAATGTCACATGTGTCGGGTTTCTCTCCGTTACATGTTCTTATGTGGTAAGTTAAATTTGACTGTTGTGAATAACCAGCCCAACAGGTGTTACATTTGTAAGATTTCCTCCAGTATGTAATTTCTTGTTTTGAGTAAAATGTGAATTTCTTCAATAAGCAGCAAGACAAAGGTCACATTTGTAAGGTTTCTCTCCGGTATGTTTTTTTTTTGTGGTTATTTAAATTTGACTTTTTTGAAAAAGCAACAGAACAAAGGTCACATTTTTAAGGTTTCTCTTTAGTATGTCTTCTTTTGGGAAGATTTAAATATCCATGTCTACAAATTACAAAATGAAGCACAATAAAGGTCACATTTGTATGGTTTCTCTCCAGTATGTACTTTCTTGTGTCAAGTTAAATGTGAATTTCTTGAATAAGCAGAAATATAAAGGTCACATTTTTAAGGTTTCTCTTCAGTATGTATCCTTATGTGAAGAGTTAATTGTGAACTATTTGAAAAAGCAGCAGAACAAAGGTCACATTTGTATGGTTTCTCTCCAGTATGTGCTTTCTTGTGTTGAGTTAGATATGAATTTCTTGAAAAAGAAGCAGAACAAAGGTCACATTTGTATGGTTTCTCTCCAGTATGTGCGCTCCTGTGTCGAGTTAATTGTGAACTAAATGAAAACGCAGCAGAACAAAGGTCACATTTGTACAGTTTCTCTTTAGTATGTCCCCTTAAGTGGAATTTTACATTTTCAAGTCTAGTAAATGCAGCAGAACAAAGGTCACATTTGTATGGTTTCTCTCCAGTATGTGCTTTCTTGTGTCTAGTTAAATGTGAATTTGTTGAAAAAGCAGCAGAACAAAGGTCACAATTGTAAGGTTTCTCTCCAGTATGTGCTTTCTTGTGTCTAGTTAAAAGTGAATTTTTTAAAAAAGCAGTAGAACAAAGGTCATTTTTGTATGGTTTCTCTCCAGTATGTGCTTTCTTGTGTTCTGTTAAATGTGAATTTCTTGAAAAAGCAGTAGAACAAAGGTCACATTTGTATGGTTTCTCTCCAGTATGTGCTTTCTTGTGTTGAGTTAAATATGAATTTCTTGAAAAAGCAGTAGAACAAAGGTCACAATTGTAAGGTTTCTCTCCAGTATGTGCTCTCTTGTGTCTAGTTAAAAGTGAATTTGTTGAAAAGGCAGCAGAACAAAGGTCACATTTGTATGGTTTCTCTCCAGTATGTGCTCTCTTGTGTCTAGTTAAAAGTGAATTTCTAAAAAAAGAAGCAGAACAAAGGTCACATTTGTATGGTATCTTTACAGTTTGTGCTCTCCTGTATTGAGTTAATTGCGAACTATATGAAAAAGCAGCAGAACAAATGTCACATGCGTAAGGTTTCTCTCTTGTATGTGTGTTTTTGTGATGAGTTATATCTGAAGTAGAGGCTAATGTGGCAGCACAAATTTTAGTGTCACAATAATAGGGTTTATCTTGAATATGTGTCCTTTTGTGTCCAGTTAAATGAGATTTGGTAGTGAATGGCACAGCACAAATGTCACATTTATATGGCTTATTAACATAATGTGATCTTAAATGCTTATTTACATGAGACCCAGTAGCAAGTGTAGCAGCACAAAAATCACTTTCAGAATGTTGCTCTTCAGTATGTGTGCCATTGTGTCCAGTTATAGCAGATTTGTTAGCTAAAGTAGCATCAGTAATATGACATATCAAGGCTTCATCACTTATGTTGTTTTTTTTGTGTACACTTGAAAGTGAAGTTTTAGACAAAGTGTCAGAGCCTTTCTGATCCCTGTTTGTTATTTTGTCATCAACTATCTCAAATTTAGAACAGAAAGCTTCAGTATTATTGTTACCACCACCTTGAGGGGAAGCCAATTGTTCTTCTTTTAACTTGTCTGAAACATTCAAGAAAACACATCCAGTATTTGAACTTGTCATGAATTTCAGAATGTCCAAACATTCTGTCTGGAGTTTAATTTTATCATCTACTGGATCAAGAGTGTTATCAATTTCTTTCTTTATGAGTTTATTCAAGAAAGTTTCTGCTCCTGTTGTAGTTACCAAACAGTCAAAACCTTTCCTTGGGGTCTCATCATCACATATTTTGTCATCAACTGGATCAAGTTTGTTGTCGATTTCTTTCTTTGTGACTTTATTCAAGATAGATTTTGCTCCTGTTGTAGTTACCAAACTGTCACAACCTATCCTTGGGTTATCATCATTATATATTTCCTTTTTAAGGATTTGATGAAAATCTGTCTCTGTGTCTGACACTTGCTCAACATTATCTTTCTCCATTGTTGAGACTATTTTGAAAAATCTTGTATTACATCTGTTCTGTCCAAATGTCTGAAAAAAGTAAAAATGAACAAAAATTGAAATTTTAAATATGAACTCAATGGCTTTGACAATAAGTCACTCCTTTAAACAGATGAAATTATATAAGGTTACCAGGTTACCTGCTGTTCATTAACCTTAATTATCTTTTTCTTACTTTGTTTTGTTATTTGGCCAAGTAATTGACATATATACAAAGTTTCACACTTTTTAACTTAATTTAGCTGAGAGGAGGAAATAGGAAACAATATACTGAGGCATTTTAAAAAGTGAATACAACACTATGCATTACCCTATGACCTAACACTGTACATTACCCTATGCCCTAACACTGTACATCAACCTATGACCTAACACTATACATCACCCTATGCCCTAACACTATACATCACCCTATGCCCTAACACTATACATCACCCTATGCCCTAACACTATACATCACCCTATGCCATAAAACTGTACATCACCCTATGCCCTAACACTATACATCACCCTATGCCCTAACACTACATCACCCTATGCTCTACTAACACTGTACATCACCCTATGCTCTAACAAAGTACATCACCCTATGCTCTAACACTGTACATCACCCTATGCTCTACTAACACTTTACATCACCCTATGCTCAACTAACACTGTACATCACCCTATGCTCTACTAAAACTGTACATCACCCTACGCCCTAACACTGTACATCACCCTTTGCTCTACTAACACTGTTCATCACCCTATGCCCTACTAACACTGTACATCACCCTATGCTCTACTAACACTGTACATCACCCTATGCTCTACTAACACTTACATCACCCTATGCTCTACTAACACTGTACATCACCCTATGCCCTAACACTGTACATTACCCTATGCCCTACTAATACTGTACATCACCTTATGCTCTACTAACACTGTACATCACCCTATGCCCCAACACTCTACATCACCCTATGCTCTACTAATACTGTACATCACCCTATGCTCTACTAACACTGTTCATCACCCTATGCTCTACTAACACTGTACATCACCCTATGCCCTAACACTGTACATTACCTTATGCTCTACTAACACTGTACATCACCCTATGCTCTACAACACAGTACATCACCCTATGCCCCAACACTCTACATCACCCTATGCTCTTCTAATACTGTACATCACCCTATGCTCTACTAACACTGTACATCACCCTATGCCTTAATACTGTTCATCACCCTATGCCCTAACACTGTACATCACCCTATGCGCTAACACTGTACATCACCCTATGCCCTATTAACAATATGCATCACCCTATGCCCTACTAAAAATATACATCCCCCTATGCCCTAACACTGTACATCACACTATGCCCTAACACTATACATCACCCTATGCCCTAACACTATACATCACCCTATGCCCTAACACTATACATCACCCTATGCCATAAAACTGTACATCACCCTATGCCCTAACACTTTACATCACCCTATGCCCTAACACTATACATCACCCTATGCTCTACTAACACTGTGCATCACCCTATGCCCTAACACTACATCACCCTATGCTCTACTAACACTGTACATCACCCTATGCTCTACTAACACTTTACATCACCCTATGCTCTACTAACACTGTACATCACCCTATGCTATACTAACACTGTACATCACCCTATGCCCTAGCACTGTACATTACCCTATGCCCTACTAATACTGTACATCACCCTATGCTCTACTAACACTGTACATCACCCTATGCCCCAACACTCTACATCACCCTATGCTCTATTAATACTGTACATCACCCTATGCTCTACTAACACTGTTCATCACCCTATGCTCTACTAACACTGTACATCACCCTATGCCCTTACACTGTACATTACCTTATGCTCTACTAACACTGTACATCACCCTATGCTCTACAAACACAGTACATCACCCTATGCCCTAACACTCTACATCACCCTATGCTCTACTAATACTGTACATCACCCTATGCTCTACTAACACTGTACATCACCCTATGCCTTAATACTGTACATCACCTTATGCACTACTAACACTGTACATCACCCTATGCTCTAACACTGTACATCACCCTATGCTCTAACACTGTACATCACCTGATGCCCTACTAACACTATACATCACCCTATGCTCTAACACTGTACATCACCCTATGCTCTAACACTGTACATCACCTTATGCCCCACTAACACTGTACATCACCCTATGCTCTAACACTGTACATCACCCTATGCCCTAACACTGTACATCACATTATGCCCTACTAACACTGTACATCACCCTACGCTCTAACACTGTACATCACCCTACGCTCTAACACTGTACATCACCCTATGCTCTAACACTGTACATGACCCTATGCTCTAACACTGTACATCACCCTATGCTCTA